>PVHY01019117.1:8256-28031 GCA_004024945.1 Uropsilus gracilis
GTTTTTTTTTTTTTTTTTTTTTGCTATTTTTGCCCATGGAACCACAAGCTCACGTTGCCCAGGGTACCAAGGACTCAAGCAATCCCCAGCCTCAGCTTCCCAGGTAGCTGGGATTACAGGCGTGCGCCACTACGCCCAGCTATTTTTTGGGACTAGGTCTCGCTGTGTTGCCCTGAGCGGGACTCCAACTGCGATCCCTAGCCCCAGCTGCCTCATAGGCTGAAGCTTACAGGCACGAGTCACTGTGCCCGGCTAGTTGGTTCATTTAGTTGGAGTAAGAGCTAGGGGATCTTTTATTCTGTACTTCACTTCCTTTGCAGACTCAAACTTGAATAATATACCCAGTATCCATCCAATCAAGCTAGACAA
Source organism: Uropsilus gracilis (assembly GCA_004024945.1). NCBI lineage: Eukaryota > Metazoa > Chordata > Mammalia > Eulipotyphla > Talpidae > Uropsilus > Uropsilus gracilis. The sequence continues at coordinate 8,626 of PVHY01019117.1, forward strand.
AAGTACTGCTCAATCTACCACTAAGACTCCACTGTAAAACACCCTGAAACCAGGATCAACGCCCCTAACTTAATCCACAAGGAAATGCAAAAACGTTCTCAGTGATCACCTGCCAACTGCAAGTTGGCCCTGTCACTATTCAAAATCTATGTCCCTTAGTTATTACTTTCCTCTGCTCCCAACTTTGCAAATGCTCACTGCTTCTTTTTCATCTCACTTCTTTATCTCCCAAATCTTGCCACCATGCAATTTGGATAACAATCCCCGCAGTTGTACTGAACTTGTCCTTCCCTCCCTGGCTTAACTGAAACAGGGCTCTTTCCTGAGAACAATGTAGATAAAATTCTGTCATAAATAAAAATGTCTGACAAAAGACATAAGGCATTAGCAGTAAGGGTAGGAACTGTTCATTTTGTCATACTGAGTCTTTCAAGCTCTCAAAGTAGGTTTCCCCCAGCTAATAAAACCAAAGATAAAGTTGAAAATGGAGAGAATGGAAAGAGGTAAGTGCTTCAAAGAGTCCAATAAAGTGCAAGAACTATTGCTGAAACATTTCACTCAACTTCACAGCAAATGAGTTTTTTAATAAAGCAAAAAAAAATTTGAAAAATTACAGTTTCACCTTCTGACTTACATTTGGATAAGTTTCTAATTCAACCCCCAAAAACCAAGATTTCCTATTTAAAAGGCAGTATTAGTACAGAAATTAAAACAACAATTTTTATTTATTTATTTTTAATTTTTTATAGAGACTAGGTCTCGCTATGTTGCCCGGGGTAGTCCTGAACCCGTGGACTCAAGTGAACCCTAACCTCAGCCTCCCAGATAGCTGGGATTACAGGCGCACGTCACCATGCCCTCTATTTCTTAGCAACTAGGTCTCACTATATGTTGCCTAGGGTAGTCTCAAGCCCGTGGACTCAAGTGATCCCTGGCTTCAGTCTCTCAGTGCTGGGGTTACAGGTGCGCACTACCACACCCGGGTTAATGCAACAACAACAAAAAAAAAACCAAGCACTTCAGAAGCCCCATAAAGCATGAAACATTAAAGTTTAAGTCTCATTTAATGGTAAATCCTACCCCATTTTTAAAACAAAGTAAAATAGAAAATGTTTCTATTCATCAAAATGGTAAAATGTTGGTAAAGTATTAGGTAGTATGGACACCCAGAGACACATGCCTATTCTCTGTGTTGTCCACACCTGAAGTTTTCCATAACAAAGTTCTTTAAAAATGAAAATTCTAACACCATAAAATTTTAAAATGTAGTAACAGATTTCCAATATAAGAAAAACAATTTTATTAAAACTTTTAAAAAGTATTTTAACTTTATAAAATTACCTCATGTCTTTCTCTAATCTTGATCTCAAAAGCTATTTTTTGATTTCTTAGAAATGTAAATGTATACTTACGGCTAAGGAAATTTCTGGATCTTCAAATGAATCTGTGTCACTCTCCCCTGCCTGATACACAGTAACACGATACACCTAATAAATCAATTATCATCAATTAAAGAAATGAATTTAAAAGTAGAATCCTTATTTACTGTGATAAAAATTCAACAGAAAGGATGTTTAAAATGAATGAAGACCCCCGCCATGGACCTCAATGAAGTGACTGATGTGAAATATATATATGTATAAATTAAAATTTAAAAAATTAAAAAGTAAAAATAAAATAAAATGAATGAAGAAATAAATTTAGATGATTTTTTTTTTTTTTTTTTGAGACTAGGTCTCGCTATTTTTGCCCGTGGAACCACAGGCTCTCGTTGCCCCGGGTACCACAGACTCAAGCAATCCCCAGCCTCAGCTTCCCAGGTAGCTGGCATTACAGGTGTGCACCACCACGCCCAGCTATTTTATTGGAACTAGGTCTCGCTACGGGCCCCAGACGGGACTCGAACCGCGATCCCTAGCCCCGGCCGCTTCATAGGCTGAAGCTTACAGGCACGAGCCACTGTGCCCGGCCCCAAAGACTTCTCTTTAAGTTCTACATTTACTTCTTGACCTAAACAGCTGTAAGATAAAAAAGGAATTATAAAAGCTTCAAGTTCACAAATTAATACTGTAGTTTGAAGAAACAAAGAAGCAAGATTTCAAGTCAGAGAACATTTCAATCTCATCAATCAATGATTCAGAAAATATTTAGCAACTTTAGAATTAGGGGGGGAAAAAAACCACTACCTCATCATCTTCATCTGAGAGTTCTTGCCCTTCTTCACTAAGGCTATAATCTTCAGAATCCAAAGACTCAACTTCAAATTCTACACTGAACTGATCTGAGCCAGAATCCTGATCCAACCAATCATCTGAATGTTCACTTACACCAGCATCAAGATCCTAAAATCAAAAGAAAGTAAAAGCGTGACTTAATGTATATTACCTGTGGGCCTCTATAATAGTTTCCCAACTCTCATCTGTGCCTGTAACTCCTTCTCAGATCCATTTGTCACACTCACTCTAGAGTAAGATTCTGCTTTATTACATTATTTTCCCTGGTGCTGTTATTACATAAAGGAAAAATGGCAAAATACTTTTGGGCATTCAACTACATACAATATGACTGAATTAACATTTTCATCTTCTCTCCAACCAAATACTTACCTCCCTCCACTAACATGAACCAGCTAAATCTATATTGTCTCCTAAAACAAACTTTGCAGTTCAACTTTTACACTTTTCTTCTCTAAGCTGGAATAACTAATTTCTTGTGCACAAATGTTTGAATGAGAAATTGCAAGAAAAATTAAGCCTCAGAAAGGATCTTCTATGGCACACTACCTATATATTTTCATAGTTTTCCTGAACACAGCCATGTCCAATTGTCAATGTGTCATCTACAGCGACTTCTGCCTTTCAATAGTCAAGTTCAGCACTTAACAATAGAAACCTTACAAAAGTACAGTTAAAATAGTTACTATCCAGCCATTTGTAGATACAGTTTGCTCACTCAGTTCTAGGGATACTATGAAGTTAAAAATTGTCTTTAAAAAACAAGTCAATGTTCAAAAGAGAATGACCCAGAAACTTTTAAATACGTATATTTTAAAAGCACTTCACAAGCTTGACCTGGGAAGATCTTAAATTATGAAGTAGAAAAGAAAAAAAAAAAAATCACTGGTTTTGTCTAAATTCCTGTTCTGACAATTACTAGTTTATAGGATCTTAAAACTCACTTCAAACTCCTAAGTACTGGTTTTTCCCATCTGCAAAAGGAATTCCCTTCTGCAAATGGGTTCCCACCTAATGGGAAACCATTAGTTCTAACCTAGCAGAGGTTAGAACTTAGTCCCCCCCCCCAATTTATTAAAACCCAAAAGAAAAGGAAGATGGATAGCAAGTGCACTTCCCTGAACTATTTTCACAAACAGAATGACAACACACATGATGACCACAGCATTCTTAGAGGAAATAAGCTAAAACAAAGGGGGTGGGGGAAGAGGATCAGCCCTACCAAAAGTTTTCCCAAGTAGAGACTTAGCACAAAAAAAAACAAAGATGTTAAGAGACAGATTTTTTTAAAGAGAATATGGGATAGGACAAACAATAAGGAAAAAAACCATCCACGCTGATTTGTAAAGGCAATGCCCCAGGTAGAAACCAAGGCTAAGACTTTAAGTATCTTTCAGCTAGAATCCTGAAACAACTTTATCATGCACATTTGCTTTCAAGAATTTGTATTTTATAGCATTAGATTTTTAATTATTTGTTAATGATCTATCTCTCCCTGAGGTCAGGGACTGAATCTACCTTGACTACCACTATTATCTCCAGTATCAAATGGAATCTGACAAAGATAATTATCTATAGAATGAAGAGCTTGCTCTCAGAGGAGCTTTACTAAGTCATCTAGTGGCTCAAACAAGTAACAGCTGTACTAAATACTGACACTAGAGACATCTGTATCCACAAAATCACTATTTTGGAAGTGAAAAATGTACAACTGGTTCAGTCCCACATACCTTCTCTATGCAACTACAACACTACAAAATAATACCTAATATCCAGAATGACATGAGATATAAGATATTGCCATCATGACAAACTCCAATTTTCATAACATTTTAAAGACAAATGTTTAATGACAAGAAAAACTCCATTTGTCAAGCATTTTTGTTGACAAACATCTTTAGTGACATCTCAAAAATTTTACTCCTGACTAATATAATACTTAGGGATTTTGTATCAATAATCAATATAGACATTCTCTCATCATCTATGCAATTAGCAAGCAGATTCTCCCACCCCCACGCCCCCAAAGTTAAATTCATGTTTGGTAAATCTGAAGTTCAGATTACACGCATTTATTTGCTGATAGGTATAATAAAAAACACGGTATTTTTACTTTAAACAATCGATAAATTTGATTTAGAATCCTGAGACAATGTAACTGAGGCAATTTTTATTTCTATTTCTGTAGTTTTTCAAAAGTAGAACTTTCAAATTCGCATACTAAACTCTGTTTATCTGAATACACTATCAGTGCAGTGACCCAAAGTTCTCCAAGATGTAGAGTAAATAGGTAACTATCAACATTGTTAAAAAAAATTTCCAACACACTTTTCCAATACATTTTCCCTTAGTGCAATTCCATTATTTTTTACCCTTCTCCTCAAACCTGAGATGGTGCAGAGGGGAGATCTAAATAGTTTCATTTGAAAAAAAATGTACCACCTGTGTATATCAGCAATCACTTGTCACACATGCTCATTCTATCTGAATGCCTATTTGGACTGCCAGAAACAGATTTTAAAAATGAGAATAGTGTTTCATTAAAACAAGATTACCGGAGTTGATGGAGTCCCTGTCGATTCACTGCTACTGCTTCTTTCACAACAGATCTCCCTTATTACACACAAAGCAAGGCTTTCATCAAAAGAAAGGGAAATACTATCAGATTTGTGGCGTTTTCTTTGTCGTTCACCAGGTAAATCGCCTGAATTTTCCTCTAAATATAAAAGAAAAAACAGAGCAATTACATTGCTATTTTGTAATTCACTTTAAAACTGAATTGTCTAGAGTTCCTTATCTATTAAAATTTAATTTCAATGAAATTAAACAAAAATAGTGAATTACTAGTTTCAAAAGATAGCACTGTTAATCTGTTCAACTGTTAGAGCAGATCACTGTATTTTTACAAGGTTTTTTTATGTTTCTGAACTTTATCTCTATTAAGTTTACAATTTCCTCAGTACCCTGTATTTTCAACAGAAATCAAAACCAATGAAAACAATCCCTTTTATTTCTCATAGTAAGTTACCTCTGACTTAAAGCCAGATGTTACCAAATCTGTGAGGGACAGGAGTCCTACCTTATACCAAACATAAAAATAAATTCCAAGTGGGTAAAAGAACACAAAATACTACAGTCATTCAAACACTTTTAAAATAATATTCTTATAGTACCAGGGTGATCTAAGTATGATATAATACTATAAAGTTTTCAAGAAAAAGACAACCACAAGTAGACTGCCAATCAAATTTGTAAGACAAAACAAATAGAATGCCATAAACAAAAGGCAAATGTAAGACTAGAAGAAAATATCTGCAATACACATAGTAGAAAACAGTACCTATTTTTTATAGCCCTCCTACCAATCAAATAGAAGACAAACTTGTTTGGGGTAAAAAGTCAAAGATGTGAAAAGGCAATGTATGTACTACAAATGATCATAAGCATATGAAAACAGCTCCCTACCTCCTGGTGATTAAATAATGCTATACTTAACATCTAAACATATTATCCTTGAATTTCTGATTACTGTCACTAGGAAAGCGTCACAGAAATGGTAAACTGGGGAAATAGTAGGAAATCCAATTCTTTTTATAATCTATAAAGGTTTGGCTTATTCCAATTAATGTTAAGTGCCAACATACAAGTTAGCAAGAATGAGTAAAAATTATTATCTTTGCTAATTTGATAGACCAGAAAAGATACATTTTTACATGTGTTACTATAGGTCAAATCATTCTGTATCTGTTAGTTTGTACTTACTATAAGAAACTTCTAGATTTTTATGTCTTGTGTGGATTTTTAGTATTTTGACTTACTATCCAAGTATTTCCCAAATATGTTGCAACTATTTCATTTACCATCTCATTTGGAATTCATTTGGAAATAAGTTATAAATATAACTTGATCTTTCCCCCCCAAATAACCATTTGTACCAGGTAGTAGGTATTTAGTAAAATAGCCTCAGTTCTTGCAGTCCTCGTGTTTAAGTTCTAGTCTGGGTCTATCTATTCTACTTCACTAATAGGTTGTAGTTTTCTTTCTCATGATTCAGTTTAAGTTAAGACTTTTTCATATCAGGCAACAGCATCCTCCTCCATTATCTCGTTTGTAAAAATGTTCTCAGCTATTTTGTCTTTTCTTTTTTTCTTTTTTTGAGACTAGGTCTCACTACATTGCCCAGCGTACCACGGACTCAAGTGATCCCCAGTCTCAGCCTCCCAAGTATCACGCCCAGCTATTTTGAGACTAAGTCTCGCTATGTTGCCCCGGGTGTGTCTAGAACCCATGGACTCAAGCAATTCCTAGTCTCAGCCTCCCTTCTTAGGTCAGGATTAAAGGCACGTGCCACCACGCCCCGCCTTTTCTTCATTTTTGAGATGCTATTTCTATTTTTAAATTCACTGATGTTTTATAATTCATTAGAAATGATTAAATATTAATTGCCAATAATTAAATATTAATATCCCTGTCCTCTATTATCTTGAATAAAAAAGGTCACTATTAACTCCAGTAGGGCACAGTTAACTGTTGTAATCAACCAGAAAATGTTGCTAAAGAAAACAAATTTTAAACCAAGTGAATCTTATAAGATAGTAAAACTCTGAAATTCATGTAAATTTTAAAAAGTATAATTCCATTAAAGCCTAAAACCCTGCAATTTCATTAGAGGATGAAGACTAAACAGCTATTGGAAAGTGCTAATTAAATATTTATATATACCTGTCTCACTAATTGTTCTCCTTCTAGATGAGGTAGATGGTCTAGAAACCAAATCTGAAGATGAAGGTTTCTCTTCCTGCAGCTCCTGCACAAGATCCTAAGCATTAAGGGGGAAAAGACCCATTTTAACATGTAACACCAGGAAAAAAAAATTATTTTAAATACCCTTTCTAATTTTCAAAGAATATTCTAACAATGAGTTTATTCCAAGATTACCTTCTGATCACTCCCACCTTCAAGATGACACCTGTTTTCACTCACAGATGTGCCTGAATCTGATGGTTCTAAGGGGAAACAAAAACAATGTGAAAATTTAGTGGGTTTATACTGTGTGAAGTGCTTTAAGAAGTCTATCATACTGGAGCCAGCTCACAGCAGCTCTCACCCACAGACTGTATACATCTCTTCCAACTCCATGCTTGTAGCCTAGAAATGGCTACAAAAGAGGCTATTTATATGACTGACACCAACCACCACACAAATCAAGGCTTTCCCCTAGAGCGGGTTGTTAAAACATTTACCAGCTTGCATCGTTCTGGAATAACTCAGTGCTTTCATCAGATTATCAAAGGGATATGAGACCCCAAAATAGCTAAGTACTACATGTCTAAAGGTAGGGAAGTAAAATGGCACTTACCCATATATTGGAAAAGTTTTGCCTATTACCAAAAAAGAGGACCCATTCTTTCAAACAATCCTACCTATCTCAAATGAGAGTGATCTTAGTTCTGAAAGCCTTTCAGTACATATTTCAAGGTGTGATCATTACCCTGTAATATGCAAGACCTTCTGAATATCAACCTTTCAAAACAAATTCTAACTCTGATATACCAACCCTTAAATTGATGTGTAATAGACTATTTAAATAACTATCATAAATCTATATTAGAACTTCAGTATTATACCATTCAAGTTAACATGCATTTTTTTTCCTTTAAAATTTATCAATCTGTTTCGCTACAGTTAAAACTACATTTAAAGAAAACCATAATTACAGAATCACTGCACACACACAAAATTTTGTTAAAATACCTTTGTGGTGAAAAATTTTTATGGTATATATTTATGGTATTCAAAATTAGCTTACCCTGCTGATTGACAACTACCAAGTTTTTGTAGATCATTGTATATATTTTCCTGGTAAAGAGAAGAAAAATAAACTAGGTGAACATTTCAAAAAAACCTATTAAACTGAACTTTTAAATGAACGTTTAGTATGAACTACTGCACATAAACTAAATTTTAAATTATTGTCTCTAATTTATATTATTGGCACGTTTCTAAGACCATGATAAATAGCTGCACCATGATTACATACAACTATTTTTAATAAACACTAAGGGTTCTCTAGCTAAAAAGAATTCACATCTCCATTTCCCAGAATGTGCCATGTTTGCATTTCATAAAATACTCCAGAGAATGAATGTGAAAGCAGGACATGGTTTAACATACTATTTTCAAGCAGAAATTTTCTAGCTTTGTGCTTAACAGATTACCCCCTTAAAAAATAGCAGATTATGCAAAACCTTCTAAATAGGACCTTGATTGTAATTTTGACTTTTAGCAAGCTTGGATCACTCACGTAGTGCATTTTGTTTCTTAATCTTAAAATGTATTAGAAAGCTGTTTTCACATATCCCACACAGATTAAGAACCTAGTAAGTACCAGTCACTATTCTAGAGGCTGGGGAAAACAAAAAATTAAATAAAAATAAAACTCTGCCCTCACAGAATTTATAGTCTAATAGAAAGATGATTCACTTATCTCAATATTTACTGACTGTCATGGTACATTTTTCCTTGTTTTCTAGTTAGTAATTTTAGAGAATATTTACTGGTCACAAGAAACCACTGTTAATGTTCCCAGTGTCCCCATCAAAATATCAGAATCAATCAAAGATAATTTTAAGAATGTACTTTTAATATCAGGAACTACATCTCTAAACACTACCAGAAAAGTCAACATGCAAATGGTGCAAGATCACCAATACAGTGATTTCTTCAATTTATAAAAGTAAACCTTGGCCGGGCACGGTGGCTCGTGCCTGTTAAGCTTCAGCTGTTGAAGCAGCCGGGGCTAGGGATCGCAGTTCGAGTCCCGCTTGGGGCCCGTAGTGAGACCTAGTTCCAAAAAAATAGCTGGGCATGGTGGCGCACGCCTGTAATCCCAACTACCTGGGAAGCTGAGGCTGGAGACTGCTTGAGTCTGTGGTACCCCGGGCAACATGAGCCTGCGGTTCCATGGGCAAAAATAGCGAGACCTAGTCTCAAAAAAAAAAACAACCTTGTATTTCAAGGTCAAGTATAAAATAACAAGTACTAAACAGAAGTGATTTGTCTAAAGAAAGATATTCATATAATATTAAGTTAAGCAGGGCTTAATGTGCTATTTCACACCTTAATTAAAACATATGCATGTGATATAAAAAGGACAGGTAATGATGTCTTTTGATGACAAAATACAGTCATCTTTTCCTATTCTAGACTTCTGTCTTTTCCTAATGTTCAATATGAAAGAATTACATTTCCTAATGTTCAATATGAAAGAATTACAAAGTCAGGTTCTCAAGTAATATGCTCTATTACTAAGAAATTAAATGTCAGCATCTTTTATATTTGTAACAATATTTCTCTGACAAAGGGATGAGGGTAAAGAACTGAAATGTTTGCCCAGTGGCTTTTTAAATGGCCCACATGGAAGAAGTTACCTGTGTTCTTTCACAGAGAAGCTTGGTACTCCAAACAAATCTCCTAGAAGATCATTTGAGCAATACACAATATGCTGTTGTTTCTCATCATATAATCTTTTAGACATAATATACTGGCCAAGATAAAATATAACCTGAAATAGAAATATGATTTCTGATCAGTAAAAAAAAATTAAATGTTAGTATCAAATACATTCAGTAATTATCTCAGTTACCTACCAGAGGGCTGAAAAACAAGCAATTACATACATGACCATCTAGGATAACCATTCTATGTGCTTTTTAAAAAAGCTGCTTTTAAATCCTTTCCTTTTAAATGGATGGAAGTGAAGACACTGCTTCTCCAATTTACTTGAATAAATTTTGAAATGTTTTTTCTTCTTTGGTAAGATTTTAAGTCTGCCTAAATACCAAAATACTACATGTTAGAAAGGAAAAAGGTGGCAAAATGTGAAACCATCCAGCAATAAAAAGCAGAATCAAAAACATCAACTGAAATACAACAGTGAACTGGAGTCACGCAGTAAATAGCTCAAACACCACACAAACCTCAATCACCTCTGAAGTCATCAGCAATAAAAAAGAAAAATGACCAATTGCATTTGTATAATGATTTGGGAGAGTTTAGCAAATGAAGTCAGTCCTCAAAGACATCAAAATAAAATCTATGCAACAATAATAAAAATAACCCCCGAATAATGTATATACAGATAAACTATATTCTGTATGTTCCAGTAAGAAAAAATAGGAAGCATATTTTAAGACATCAACATATAGGCTACCACTGAAATATGCAGTGTTTTACATTCACAATGTACTTTTACAAGTATTGTCTCATTTTTCTGATAGTTCACAAATTATTAGAAACAAGAAAACAGACCCATTTTTCTTACTCCTAACCCACTTTTCCCCACTGACCCATATTAGCTGTCATTACTCTCCTATAAATCCCAGAATAAAGATCCTACAACTGTATCATACATTATATACATTACTGTTATGATTTAGTCTAAGTATTCTTAGTCTTTACAATGGTCTTTTCTCATGTCTAATACCAAATACATACATATTTGTCTCCTTAACTCATTACATAAAAAATGTCAACTCAAGTTCACAATCCTAAACATAACATCTAACTTGACATTGCAAGCATTTTCTGCAGACTTTCACTGGCTTTCCAGGCTTCCCACTTAAAAAAACACTCCTAACAACAATGGATTGGAAAGATAATGGAAAAAGAGAATTCAAACTCCTATCAAACATCCCACAAGAAAGTTTATAAAAGTGGCTGCAAAAGTAGTGTCTGAATCCTCCTTGCTATACTGATATAGGTGACATTTGTTAGGGTTTTAAGCAATCTGAACTCTGTAAGCTAAGTGGGAGAGATGGGGATGAGGCACATTTCATTCATACTGAAATTTTGCCTAAGATGGCCCAATCTCTCACTGGTTCTGTGCACAAACTTAAAACTAGAGAGTAATACATTGAAATCTATCCATTAAACAGAACCTATGTTCATCAGTTCACCTCTATCCCAGAAAGATCAGTATACTGTACTTATGTAACTCTAGTGCAGAAGCACTTAACCTGGGATCCATGGATGCCCAAGATGTCCTTGGATAGAATTCAAGGGGGTCCATTAATTTGGATGGAAAAAATTTCCTACCTTTATTTTTACTAACTTTTACCTGAAATTTAGCTTTCCTCCTATTACAAATGTAGACAACAAATCACAAATTACCGGCAATACCTGATTTTTTCACCAATAAAAATCACAAGTGTTTTCATGTCATATTATGCTCACTATAAATAACCTCAACAATTACATACTTCACTTCTTCAAAATGCTATCTACTAGATCTGCTACTAAGTCCTTATATTTAAAGAGTGAATAAAAAAGTGTATTTATCTTACACTTGTTAACTATTTTATAACAGCATTTTAACATTGTTTCCTTTGTAGTCCTCTATATTTTATTTCATGCAGTTAAAAATTCTGAGAAGGAATTACCAGCCTAGGAAGACTTTTACAATTAGCCAAGTGGATCCACAGCACAAAAAGGTTAAGAACCACTATAGGGTTTCCCTCTGAGTTTCTAGCTGAGAAATGAAATTCAAGTATAATTAGAATTTCCCACTTCAAATTATATTCTGAGTGACCACAATAGTTAACTTACTGAAATTCCTCTATTTGGTCAATTTCCCCCCATGACTATATATAACTAGTAAGGCATTATTTAGCTCTATAACTCCTAATTCATCTTACCTCCTTCATAGTGTAAGTGTCTTTTTGTGCACCAACAGATTTTAACAACTTCAGAAGCAATGGCTTTGGTCTAACCTATAATGAACAAAGAACTGCTATTACACATTTAAAGAAATTATTCCGAAATAAAAGCCCACTAGCAAATATGCCCATAATAAATTTCAATAAAGGTGGTAGACACTGTGTTAAGAATCTCACAAGATTAGGTTGGGCATGGTGGCACATGCCTGTAGATGACAGCCTAGTAAGCCATGGCCGGGGCCAGGGATTGCGGTTCAAGTCCCACGGGGGCACGTAGCGAGACCTAAGCCCCCAAAAATAGCTGGGCATGGTAGCACACATCTGTAATCCCAGCTACCTGGGAAGCTGAGGCTGGGGACTGCTTGAGTCTGTGGTACCCCAGGCAACGTGAGGCTGCGGTTCCAGGGGCAAAAATAGCGAGACCTAGTCTCAAAAAAAAAAAAAAAAGATTAGACCTCAAAAACTAAGTCATATGTTTTTACTAAATATGAGACACTATACAAAATGATTGTCAAGGGAGTCTGAGGGGGAATACTGAAATTTAATTATTAAACAATAACAATCTTCATGTATCATCTGTTGCATCAAAGACAGTACCAATGTTAGGAATTAAATTTTTAATTTTTTCTCTAGCTACTTTGCTATCATCTGCCCAAAGCCTTCTAAACTCAACTATAAATGGAATACTCCAATGTATTTACAATAAGCTAATTAACAGACTCCAAGAGAAAATGAATCTTTAGAGGGGAGTTCTTTTACCAGTATTTTCTTTCTATGTTAGTTTCCTAAAGACTAGAAAACTTAATTAGCCCCAGACTGACAAGGATAATTAAGAGACTTGAAACTTCAATTCCTATCCCTCAGCTACAACCTAGCATTTTCTTTCTACTGTATCATGCTGCTTCTTGGTAGGAATATTTCAGTATCTACTTGACATTTATTATGCTTCTACTATGTACTAAACAGTGCTGTATGTTGTCAAAAAAGGAAAAAAGACAAATATACATATGACCTATATTCATGGATATAGTCAACTAGATCAGAGGTCAATTTTTTCTGTAAAGGGAGAAACAGTATGTAGCTTTTCAAGCTTAATGGTGCAACTCAGAAGCATACATATGACTACATTCCAACACAACTTTATTTTTTTGAGACTAGGTCTCGCTATGATGCCCAGGGTAGTCCCGATCCCACGGATTCAAGCAATCCCCAGCCTCAGCCTCCCAGGTAGCTGGGATTACAGGCGCCCACTACTACGCCCAGCTGCTTTTTTAAGACCAGGACTCGCTATGTTGCCCGGGGTAGTCTCAAATCCACAAACTCAAGCGATCCCTGGACTCTTGCCTCCCAGCGCTTGGATTACAGGTGCACACGCCACCACACCCAGCTATGTTCAACACAACTTTATTAACAAAAACAGGTAGCAAGCCAAAAATGGTCCATAAACTAGTTTTGCCTGACCCCGATCTAAAGGTTCTGCTGGAAGTACTGAAAAATTACCTGCAAGGGACAGGAACTTTATTTACATAATATGTTTATGTTCTTTCTCCCCACCCTCTGCTATATCAAAATGATCAAAACACATTATCTTTTCAGTCTGCCTTCCTACATTGATTAATTCCTCTTTAATATACTCCAGTCCTTTGTCAAACTCTGAATCCAACTGAATTCAGTTTGGGATCTCTCTCAAAGCTAGATTTAAGAAAACTGCCTATTTCCAGCTAGTCAAGAATAGTCAGTAACTGAAAATTTTCAGAATATACAATAAATGTAACACAGAATCATTGCTCTTATCACACTTTTTAATATGCTTAGTTTCAGATTACTCAAAATAGAAATTCTCAAAAACAAATTACTTTTCTCCTAAAATTTTATATATGCTATATAAACTTCAAACTACATAAAACAATTCAGATTAAAAAGTTCAAAGGGAAAGCCATCAGTTCTTTACTTAAGACTTAAAATACATGAGTTAATAAGAAAAGTATTATATAAGACAACACCATTCATAATCTTACATTAAGGGAAAAAATTCTAGATGAAATCTAGATATTAACAATAATAAACAGAACACAAAAATATATCCGCGTAATACTGGGACAGAAGCGTTCTTTCAAAGAAGGATATAAAGTTCAAAATCCAGTGCGCACATCTGACTTCACAAAAACTTTCTCATGGGGGAAACGACAACGAAGTTAAAAGCAACATTTGTAAATTTTAAAGCTAGACAGACTCCAAAGAGAACTGCTATAAATTAAGAAACTACAATAAATGTAAAAGAAAAGCTTATAAACTTTCTTTATAATTTATAGTTTTTACTCTATCCCCACAAATTGCAAAATAACAATGAAGAAAGGTATTATCCAGTGCTGGCAGAGGTTACAATCTTCTAGTAAGCAAGTTATCAGAAGTAAGCAAGTATGTGTATATTACAGTTTAAGACCTAGAAGTTCTATGGAATCTTATATAAATATTGTAAGGATCATATACAAAGCAGCACTGTAATATGCAAAAACTACAGATTTTTAAGAAATCAATAAAAGCATACTATTTTTAAAGGTATATTAATGTAATGGAATATTAAATAGTCATTAAAATTAATTGTATATTTTACTTATTGTCAAGGATGGCATTTACAGACTCTCTAGTTGAACCCGTTCTGAGGAACTGGACAATAACACAGACTTAAATTCTTATATGTGTGAGAAGTGGTTTGTACATAGGAAAAGATTTTAAAAGTGGTTCAAAGATTTTCAGCTTTTACTTTGTACATTTCTAAAATTTCTGTAACAAGCATGAATTACTTTGACTTTCAGAAACCACTTTAAAAAGTTAAAATACCAAGAGGTCAAACTAGGGAGGAGTGGGGGAGAAATCAATCACATAAAAGCAAACTGTATTACCCATGTTTAAGAAAACAACGGACCTCACTTTTATATTCAGTCTGGTAAAGAACTAAAAAAAAAAAAAAAAAAATACTGATCCTTACAGCTGATTTTTAATTCCATGCTTGAATGGCAAAATTTAAACTTTATACATACAATTTCACTTACAGAGCCAACTTATAACTGGGGTTATCTTATTTTCAAAAATTATACTTCAGACAAAAATACCAACCAGGGTTTCTTGTTCCGAAGCTGGAATCTGTGAGGTGCTTACAGCACCATCAGTAGATACGGACATGTTGGTATTGCACATTTGCCTACAAGTAGGGAGGGGAAAAAAACACGATAAAAACTTGAAACATCTATGAAAACGACAAAACCAGATCGAAAGGTGAAAAACCATGCCTCCAGCACAAGGAAAACCAACAGCAAGTGGAACCTTACCTGGATCAGTATAAAGTGCTGTGTGTACGCCGTCAGGCTATCCCCAACGCCAGAGTGTACAGCTAGCGAAAAAGGCTCGGTTTAAATAGCTCCAGCAGGAGACAAGTCAGGGCTTAGCTCCCTCCGCAGCACATTCGGAACGTGTCCGAACTTGACCAGCCCCAGACACAACGCTGAGTCAACCTTCCTACTGAGCTGTCCACTCATGCCCAGACTCGGCGCCGAGCTCAGCCCGGCTACGCAACACGCACCTGTCTCGCCCAGGACCCCGGCCGAGCGCGCCGCGGCGGGGCGCCCCCCGCCGACGCGGCCCTCACCCGGGACGCCAGCCGAGCCCCCCTCCCCCTACGGCGGAGAACGCCGGCTCGAAACCCCGCCCTCCTCCCGGCTGGCGACAACCGCGCCTCGGAACAACAAAACCTCCGCGAGCCCAGGTGCCCGGCGCCCCCGGCCACGAACCCCACAAAGGCTGCGCGCGGGCCCGAGGCTGGGGGCGCGAGCGAGCGGGAACGCCCAAGTCACACACAAGCCCAGAACGGACCACCCGTTTCCCGGCCGATACCTACTTCTCAGCAAGCGGAGTTTTCCGCGCGAGGAGTGGGGGGGTCCACAGAGGAGCCCCAGTTCCTTTCACGGGGCGCGCGGAAGTCCGACGCCATGAGCCTCGGCAACCATTTCACTCGCGGGGCCCAGGCCACTCGGGCGCGCGAACGCACTATGTCCTGAGAAGGAGGTTCCTGCGCCGACTGCAGCAGGGACCTCGGTCAGAGGGGCTAGGGCCGCCCCTCAGACTCGGCTTCTTGCCCCATTTTCCTTTCAGTGACCCCGGGCCACACAGACGCCAGAGTAAGCCGAGTCCGGCGAGTGCCCCCCGGTGCGCGCCCCCTAGCGCCCGAAAGGAGCGTGCCGGAAGCGGCCGCCCATCCGGGTCCTTGTGCGCGCGCGCCGGGCCGCGCCGCCGCCCATTGGGCTGGGAGCTGGCTCTGCCGCCTCCGCGAAGGGGCGATCGGGGCGGGAGCCGAGTGCCGGGGGGTAGGGGGTTGGGGGGGTTGGGGGGCGGCTGCGCGCGCGGCTGGCTGCCTGTGCCGCGAGTGCCCGCGGGTGGGGCTCGGGCCTGCCCACCCCCGCCCTCCGCGCGCGCGCCGCTTGGGACTTCTTTCTTGTGGAAGTTCTGTTTTTTCTGTTGCGCTATTTTTGTATGTCATGTGTTTACATCTCCCCGCCGCGGTGGAAACGGCAGGCAAATGCGTGGCTAAGACCCGCTACCAAAAAAATAAACCAAAATGAGCAGCTGTGCCCACACCAGCAGCAGCTGGAGCTACAGAGATAATGAGTTAGTCCAAGATTTGGTCTTTAAAAGTCCCACAACATGGCTTGTATATACAGTCAAGTATTCTAATTGGGGAAATTAAGAGTTTGATGGTTACTGCTGGGGGGTGTCGGTAAAGAAGCGGTGTTCACTATGATTTTTGAATGTTCTGAGTTTGTGTAATGTATTGCTCCGTCCTGGCTAAGACTGTACATTTTATATTAATAGAATGTATTATAGGCAGACAGAGCTCAACGAGTCGTCTACTGGCTCCTGTGAACACAAAGGGAAAAGGGTCGGAGTTGGTAAAACCGAGGAGGTATTGGCAGTCACAAGAAAAACACCAATGAAGTCCAGAAGTGAAGCTATAAAGAACTGTTTGAGAAATAAGTAAATCAGTTTGGCTTACATTTTTAAAAAAAAAAGTTTTAGAAACAGGTAAGCTCATTAAATGCTAAGCAAGAGAATTTGGACTAGACTGAGCGGGTAATTAATCAAGAGTATCTAAAAAAGTGATTCCCTTTCTTATCTATCCTGTATTTTAGAGACAATTCTCTTAGCAGATTTAATAGAACAGAAACAAAGGGCACAATCGATAGCATTAGTCCATTCCTAGTGGAATCCTAAAATAAAGATGTGAAGGGAAAACGTGATAAGAATTTAGTGATAGGAAGGGACACTTGCACTCGAATGTTTACTGCAGCACTATCTATAATTGCAAGGACATGGAAACAACCCAATTGTCCCAAGACAGATGAATGGATGAAAAAGACGTGGTACATATACACAATGGAATATTACTCATAAAAAACCGACAAATCTGACGAATTTATGATAACATGGATGTACCTAGAAGAAATCATATTAGCAGAAACAAGTCAGAAAAAGAAACCAAATGGTCTCACTAATATATGGGATATAGGGAAAACAAGCAAACGGTCAGGACAAAAAGTCAAAACAAGCTAACAACCAAACTAGAGTACACAGCTGGTGGAGGGAGGTGTAGAAGGGAGGGAGCATTCAAAGAGGGAAGGTGGTGGGTGATCCCCGGGGAATACATAGATGTGAAGTTGTGTGTGTGTGTGTGTGTGTGTGTGTGTGTGTAATTTAGTGTTAGGGAGATGGACCAAGGAAGGATTCTTTCAGTAACTTGGTATGAAAAACTTAACGTGTAGCAACTGCTCTCTGAGGCTCTAGGAGATAAATGAGATGTTTTTAAATCCCTGCTGTGATAGGACCCTAACAAGATGATTCTAAATTTCCATTCAAAGAGAATGATGATCCTAGTGACAAAAAGTCCTTAGGAAATAAAAGTGGAGTGGTTTGTTGAAATCTGGAGGATTCACCAGAGAACAGAAAGTTCAGTGGTAGAAAATGTGGAACTGAAACCTGGCTGAAGACTGACATCGTTTGAGGTGATGATTGGCTCAACATTTAAAAAACTAGTGAGTGCCTCAAAGGAGAGAAGAGTAAACTGGGACCAGGTAGCGTAGTTGGACACAGTGAAAAATGAGAGAAATAACCAAAAGGCCATCTTAAGACCATCTAACATAATAGCTAACATAACTGCTGACATAAAAACTAAAGGAATCAGAAAATACTGCAGAAGTGAAAGAAAATGAGAAAATACACTGCATCTGCACTCTGAAAACAGCTGTTGTTTGTGACTTGTACATTAAGAGAAAAATGCTGCTGCTGTTTCTCTGCGGTCCACAGTTCCTTCATAACACTGCCCTCGTGCTTCTGGGGACAAGCCTCTGGTAAATTCTTGTTGATGTTCTCCTTTTGTTCCAAAAGGTGGAGATACCTTGAGTATCTTTATAATCTTTGGGACTTAAAACTCTGCAAACCCATACTTAATAGACTTTTCCTGGTTCAAGGACCAACTTGGACTTGTACTTATTAAAGACAACAAACTAATCTTAAAAGAATGGTAAAAAATAAACATAGTTTATCTCAAAACTGTGCAGTATGTTTTGCAGGCTGAAAGTTTCACAATGTTTCTGCGTCTGTCTAACATTACAGAAGTAGTTCAAATTCCAAGTATCATTCCAAATGTCTCAAGATGGTGTTATTTAAAAAGACAAAATTGCAGAAAATGGTGAATAGACAAACAAGCTTTTTCTCCTTTGAGAAATTATCAACTCACTTTTTCTTTATTTTCACAAGTTTAAAATATGCAGAAACATCCACAGAACTAGTACCCAATGTAACACACACTGCCTAGGTGTTACAATTGTCATTTCTGCTCCAAATATATATTTTTAATAGAACATTTTTAAAAATTTAAGTTCACCTGTTCTCATCCTTAATCCCATTCCCCTCCCTCTCTTGAAGCAATCTGTCAATTTCCTATATATTTATTACATCCATGTTTTTATACATTGATTATAAATATATGAGTCAATAACTAATAGGTATACATATGTGAGGAAATGGACATTCATACATTGGGAATTGGGTTTAAGTTTTATAGTAAGTTTTAATATCTAACAAAGCTCTCCTATCCTTTTCAATATTGTTTTAATTCTTCTTGGATGCCACTTTTAAATCAGTTTAGTTCATAAAAAAAGAATTCTGTTAGGGTTTTGATTCCAACTGCACTGGATTAATAGATTGCTTTGACATCTTTTCAGTCTGAACTCTTCCCACATACGAACATGACAAGTAGCTCTTATTTTTTTTCAGGTTTCCCTTTAGATCCTTAAATTATATTTTGCCATTTTCTCCTTAGAATTTTTGTAACTAGTTAGTTTTTGTAACTAGTTAATTTTTGTAATTGGCTAGTTTTTAAAGGTGATTTATAGTTTCATTGCTG
>PVHY01019118.1:0-27889 GCA_004024945.1 Uropsilus gracilis
TATCCTTAGGTGGTGAGTTATTTTTCTTAGGGCTTGCTTGAGTGTTTGTGTTCTTCCTTTTTCCTGTGTTTTCCTTTCGGATCTGCTCTACGTATTGGGTGACTACCGCTCTAGTAGTAGGCATGTTGAAGCCTATATAGTCGTATTTACTGCTGCTTATGTGCTTTTTGTAGTGAATGTCCTTGTGTTCTGAGTTTGCTCCCGTGCCGCGTAGAGGTACTGGCGCTTTTGGGCTTTGGGGCCTGACGACCGGAAGATGCCACGGGCTGTTGCAGGTGGGGAGCCCACCTATCTCGCACGTGGTCTCCTCACCCAGGTGCTGGCACGCTAGCTGCTCCTCTCAGGCGGGTTGGAGACCCCTCTGCAGGTGACTTCCGTCCCCGAGAGAGTCTCAGTCCACTCCCGATACTTTGGGCTCGGCGGCGGCGCAGGGCGCAGTTACGCCAGGTGCGGCTCCTTCCCCTTCCCCCTTTAGCAACTCAGTCTGATCTGGGGTTAGGCTGAACAGCCAGGGTCCATAGAGATGTAAATGGTCGATCTGCCTACCTCTTGGGTGTTTCCCTGACGCTGCCTGGGAGAGGCCACGGGCTGTTGCAGGTGGGGAGCCCACCTGTCTCGCGCGTGGTCTCCTCACCCAGGTGCTGGCGCGCTAGCTGCTCCTCTCAGACGGGTTGGAGACCCCTCTGCAGGTGACTCCCGTCCCCGAGAGAGTCTCAGTCCACTCCCGGGACTTTGGGGTCGGCGGCTGCGCGGGGCGCGGTTACGCCAGGTGTTGCTCCTTCCCCTTCCCCTAAAGACCACTTTTATATTCCAAAATTGAACTGAAATTTTCACAGTTCATATCATCATTTAGGGTTTGAAAGGTTAAAAGTAAAGAACAAGAAGTCATTTTTTGATATAGCAAGAAATAAAATGATATTTCCCTTTCCTTGACCTAGAATCCTTCATGTAACTTTCCCAGGATATTTCTATAGCATTTTTAAATCCTCTTCTTCAAGGCATTTTACTTTATACTATTTTTTCTTCAGTTTTGAAAAGTATTTCTAACTTTATTAAAACATCTTGAAAAGAGATTCACTGACATGTAATTAGTTTCTTCATAATATTATCTTTCTGAAATTATGCAGTGGCACATTATAGAACAATCAAAATATCAGCCTCTCTACCAGCAATCAATTTGGCACTCAGAAGTTTTGATGACTGAGGTTTCCCATAATTAGAACTGCATACACATCCTTTAAAGCTGTCAGAACCACATCTACAGTTATTTAATGTGTTTATGATTATCGGGACTTAATGGCATTTTGTAACACAATATAGTTTTTCCAAGAAGTTAATCTTTCCATGAGTGGAAAAGGTGATTGAAGGCTTTGAAAATCCACAAGAACAAACTCTTACAATTTCTAGATCTTTGTTTCCTAACAATAACCGTATTTCCAATACACATGTGAAAGTGACATAAGTTTTAGTTGACATATAATGGATTTTAAAGCAATGGGTTTTTATCAATTAGTCCATTGAGTGGTCAAATTTAAAAAAAATATATAATATGAATGGAGGTTCCATTTAAATATTAGAAACTTGATAACTGAAGAATCCAGGCAAGTAACCATATACTTACTACCACCTTATAAAGTAAAAAAGGAAAATGCCAGGAAATTATTTAAAATGCCAAAACAAGAAGAACATGTGGGCCTTTTTATTTTTAAAAACATTGGGAAATGTGTGCAATTCTGATAACATGACAGGGTACTTCAGACACCCATAGCCACTCCATGTAAACCACTGACAATCCTGGAGCATTTTGAGGGAATTTTGTTCTGATCATGATCTTGTTGTGTGATTAAATTTTGACTTGATAACAAACTTAGCTCAGATCAGAAATGAGTCTGTTATAACAATCCCATGTTCTCAGGTATCACATGGAAACAGATACAGGTTTTTGGTTGGTTATTTATTTATTCAGTTCCCCTCTTCCACATCTTCTCCATCTTCATCATTTTAATCTTCCCCTTTCATCTTTTTTTCTTCTGGCAGCTTCATCTTTCAGGTCATGAAACTTCTCTTTTGACTTATATTTGGCAACATCCTCCTTTTACTACTTCAGCGTCACCACTTATTGCTGAGGCTAATTTTCACTGTCACTTAAGTTATTCCACATCTTACCCACTTCTTTGCCATACAGCTGTTAGACACCAATTTCCTGAATTTGACTTTGGTACAGTGTTCTAAACAGAACAGGAAGAATCCAAATGGAAGCCATTTGGCTGTGTTAGGGCCTCTTTTTTCTAATTTTCTTGACTCCCTCATCTGGTTCATGATTCATCATTTCCAAATGTAGTGAACTTTCTTCTTTTGTCATTTCATCAAACTTAGACATCTCATTCCCAGACATGTCTTCTACCTTTCTAAGCTCTTTTTGGGAAATTCTGAAAAATTAATTGGAACTACTGAATTTTTCTTCTTAGGTTCCTCTCTGCATGTCTGCGCAAATAAATCATAAACAGACATATTTATCTTTATGTGTTGTGAGATCATCTTCACCATCTTGACTGTAATGCTTGCTAGTTTTCATTATCTAGTCTTTAAAACAGAAGAAAACTCTGTCATTTGTGACAAAATATATGAAACCGGAGAATATTAATAGATAAAATAAGCCAATCACAGCCATTGTTTCATTTATCAAGTCCCTGAGTTCTCCTGGTTTATACCATATATTGATATCCACTGTGCTATATTAATCCTAACAAGCCACAAAAATGTGAAAACTTTTTGTTTTTCATTTCCAAAACAGTTATCTGGAAGACTTACCTTTTAAAAATAATTAAATTGCCAAAAATATACAATACACATATACTTAAATTACTTTTGTTTAACTAGAAAAATTGTCTACCTTCTTTATTCATGTTTGTGGAGACCATCTAAGATAAAACGTAAAATATATGGATCTTTAGAACATATTTCTAAGGCAACCTTTAACCTCCTGGTAGAAAGTTCCCCTCAAAAACACGTATTTTCAACGTGCTGTGTACAGGTAGGTCATCTCCTGGTGCTTGAGCAGATGGAGTTTCAGACTTCTCTCCTAGTGTCTTCTTCTTTGTTTCTCTAATGTAGATATAACTACATCCTTTAGTCCATTTCATGTATGTATATTTGCAACATTAATGAAGTTTTATGAATTGTTAGTTTTTTTTTTTATCTTGATTTCTCCATTATGCATGTGTATTGCATTTTTTTTGGTTGTATATCTTTTAGTGTCATTATTTAGTGACATTTAAAGAATAATTTGGCCCAAATAATTAGTGATATTCTTTGAGAAAATGTTACTTCCTAGTCCCTTATTATCCATCCTATAATCATTCAACAATCCCTAGGGAGAGGATTTACATAACAGTCAACCAAGTGACCTATTTATAAAAAACTAAGAAGCAATTTTTGTAATAACAGCTTGTGGAGGAAGTATTTTATTTAAAGGGAGAGCTGCTCTCAAGTATATTTAAAAGAAAAATAACAGAAAAAACAAAACAAGAAAATATTATTTCTTAATACACATGGATAATCTGATGTATTCAATTACTTGTGACAACAAAGCAATGATAGCTTAACTTAAATATAGATTTATTGTTTAGAACAAGGAATTCTATATGTAGTCAAGTGTTTGATTAAGATGTATAGCCATTATATATAGATACATGAAATGCTTATATAATGTCACAATCTTTGTGGCTAGTTTTCCTAGGTGTAAACAAAGATGCAACAAAGAAAGACATCAAACAAACAAACCAAAAAAAAGAGAGAGAGAGAGAGATATCAGAAATACATTAACAAATATTAAAAGAACAGATTTTAAAAAATCTCACACCTAAGAATATATTACTAAATTGGCATTAAAATTATGTGTATTTGATATTATTAACTTTTTAAAATGAAAAGATATTACTTAGGAATGGGTATTTTATGCATATTTTTCCTCTTCATATTCTATGTGAAATTAATGTTCAAATTTCAGTGGATAATAATATATTTTTAATGTTTGTGTTCAGAGAAAAATAAAATCCCAAACTAAGGTAAAATAGTTAATGAGTTTTGCTTTTAGTGTCAGCCTTGAACTTTTTGATTTCCAATTACTTCAGACATTTCACTAAGCTAAAAAAATATATGAAGATGATTACATTTTGGCAGCAGTTATAGTTGAATAAGTCATATATTTAAACAGGGTATAAATAAATAATGAATTGAAGTGGACATTTCACTCCCTCGTTTATATTAAAGTCTCTATAAAGTCATTTGTTCAATTATAAGTGATTTTTAATAAAGAAAAAAACAATGTCATTTTTTACCATTTTTGTAACACAATAAAATCATTACTTTCTTTAAGATATGCATTTTGAGAAATTGTATCAATAATACTTTAATTTTTCAATTAATATGTACAAAATTGTTAATTTTGAGAAATTAAAAAAATAGCCTTTCAAAGTTCGCGATCAATGAAAGCCCCTCTAACTGGGAAGTCTAAAGCACCCTCATACCTATTTCTTATTTTGTCTTTTCTTCCTTTAGCTTAAACTTTCTTGAGCTAAAGGGCTACTACTTATTTTTCAATCATGTTGATGAGTTTCTATTTACATTGATGATTGTATGGAATTTAAATAAAAAAACATATCTAAGTCATTTTATACTTTAATTTTATATTTCAAATAATGTCATACTTTTAACGTTTTATTTAGTTTTTCTGATTTCTTTCTTTGTTAATTTTAGTATTGAAGTACGCCTTTTGCACCTGTAGTCCTCCACCGTAGTCCTTTTTTGTACTTTCTCCCTCAGCATAGTTCTCAATTCTCACCTTCCAGCTCTCCTCTACAGAACTCAGATAGATCTGTGGGCATTTTTTAAGAGTTGGTTTTAATATGTATCTTTGACCCTTTGTTCAGTAAATGTTACATAATGCAGATTTACACTTTAAATATCATATGATTTATATGAAATATATTGAGTCCAGTTCAAAGGTGTAAGACACATGTAACACCCTTTATTTCTTTTTCTGTGACCTGTTCTGATTTGTCTGTTCTATAAAGTTGTTTTGTACTGACTTATTTATTTATGTATCTATCTATTTGTTTGTTTGTTTATTTATTTATTTATTTATTTGTGTATTTACTTATTTATTTATTCATTTTTGAGACTAGGTATTGCTATATAGCCCAGGGTAGTCTTGATCCCACGAACTCAAGCGATTCCCACTCTCAGCCTCCCTGGTAGCTGGGATAACAGGTACCCGCCAGCACACCCAGCTTCTTTTTGGAGACCAGGTCTCACTATGTTGCCTGGGGTAGTCTCAAACCTGCAAACTAAAGCACTCTCAGGCCTCTTACCTCCCAGCACTTGGATTACAAGCATGCACTCCCATGCCTGGCTGTGTATTGACTTTAAAGTACACTGTACATTAGACCTACAAGACTTTTGCCTGGGATATAATTAGCAAGGAAATCACATACATACTTATGTATACCCTATACATAACACCCTATATATAAACTTCCAGTGCAGTTATTATCCACTCAAATTTATCGATGAGATTTTTTTTCTTCAAGAATTTGAACTATTATTAAACTATTACTAAATTCTTATTCTCCAAATAAAGGAATCTAGATGAGGTTTTCTTTAGAAGTTATTTTGTTTGCCTTTACATTTTGTCATTTTAAAAATTTAAAATACATCATCCATCCATGGATTGTGAGATATTTATATTAAAAAGATTCACACAAAGGTTAAATAGCAGTAGAAAAAATACATATAAATTAACTTTATTTCCCTCCTCTGTTTTCAACTTTCTTCATGCCTTGTTTACATCATTGTCTCTATTATATGATTTTGCTTTCTCAATTTTGCTTCTGAAAGTATTTGTGATGATAAACAATAATACTATAAAAAGGCTCAAATAAAAACCTAAGTAAAGAGGAAATAAAAGAACTATAAATATATTTAATATGGAAAATATAGGACAGAAATCACATATAATGTCTAATCAAGGACACTGAACTAGTTCATGCTGGAGTAGAATTTGAATCCAGTTAACCAGATATTATAAAAGTACCACAAAATCATATCATCTCCTGTATAAACATTTTTTGTTATATAAATAATTTATTTTTATATGTATTTCAGTCATTGTAACCCCTGGGGGTCACCCACCACCTCCCCTCCCTGGCTGCTCCAGCTGTTCCCCCTTCTCCCCAGTTGTGCACTTTCATTTGGTTGTTCATATATTAATGAAACCATTTGGTTTCTACCTTTTCCTTTCTGACTTGTTTCTGCTAATATGACTTTCAAGGTACATCCATGTTACCATAAATTCATCATATTTGTCATTTTTAATTGATGAGTAATATCCCATACACACACCGTATCTTTTTCATCTATTTATCTGTTTTGGGACATTTGGGTTGTTTCCATGCCCTTCCAATTATAAATAGTGCTGCAATAAACATCTGAGCACAGGTGACCCTTTGTACCCACATTACATTCCCACCAGCAACGTAAGAGTGTTCCTTTTGCTCTGCATTCATGCCAGCAGTTATTGTTGTCTGTTTTTGTTTTTGTTTTTGAATGCGGTGCAGGCCATTCTTACTGGTGTAAGGTAGCATCTCAATGTGGCTTTGATTTGCATTTCTCTGATTGCTAGTGACATTGAGCAATTTTTCATATGCCTGTTGGCCATTTGTATTTCTTCTTTGGAGAAGTGTCTTTTTAGTTCTTCTCCCCATTTTTTGAAATGGGCTTCTTGTTTTGCTTTTGTTTAGTAGTGTGAGTTCCTTAAAACACCTCAAATATCAAAAAGCCTCCTGGCCAAAAAAAGAGAGAATGGAGGGCCAACCATCCAGACCTCAAGTTATACTACAAAACCATAATAATTAAAGCAGCTTGGTACTGGTACAACAACAGAAAATCAGACCAATGGAACAGAATTGAGTGCCTGGAAATAAAACCACACATATATAGTCAACTAATTTTCGACAAAGGAGTGAAAAACATTGGAACAAAGATAGCCTCTTCAATAAATGATGTTGGGAAAATTGGACTAAGACATGCAAAAAAATGGACAAAGATAACTCCCTCACACCATGTACACTAATCAATTCAAAATGGATAAAAGACTTATATTTCAGACCCCAAACCATAACATACATAGAGGAAAACTTGGACAAAATCCTCCATGAATTACAATTCAGAAATCCCTTTCTGGACACATCTACAGATGGCAAAATAATGAAGGAAAAGATAATCAGGTGCGACGACCTCAAACTAAAAAGCTTCCGTACAGCAAATGAGACAACAGAAAAAACAAAAAGAAGCCCAACCGAATAGGAAAAAATTTTTTGCCCTCCACAAAAGTGATAGGGTTTAATAACAAAGATCCTGTATAAACTTTATCAACCTAATCCAAAGCATGTTTTGCTCTGCCAACAGCACTAAGAGGTTATTCCTAATAAAGTATCATGATCTCATATTGTATGAGGTCATAGTATGAGGCCTTATGCAATTTGAAATTCTTCCCATTATAACTGATTTCTCTTTAATAAAAATATTTAGCGCAAAATAATTTGCCCTGACTCTACAGATTATTCTTCTCAATAAAACAATCAAGGAAATTGTCTCTAAATGTAGAGACTATTTTATGTATAGATTTACATTTCCAGTTAACACATAAAAAGTGACTCAATGGTGGGTAGGTTGGAGCATATTAAATTTCCGTAGTGGGGGAAAAATATCTGGGTGAGACTTAAGCCATGAGTGGGAAAATTCACCAGAGACAGAATGGAGAACAGAAAAGGCAAATTTAATGAAATACCCTGCTAAGAAAATTAATGGACATAAAGGAGAATTCTGCATGTGAAGAAGAATTTGAGTCTTTTTTATTCCCTGTTTTCATGCACTTTCTAACTTGTGGCACCAGCTTGCACCAGTTGTTTTTTGGAATGTCTGATCTCAGGCATTGTCTTTTGACACAGAAGCATGTCCTGGACTCTGCGCCTGCATTTCTGAAGCTGGACTGAGCTTCCTTGTCATGGTGGTGGGTCTTATGGCCTTTTCCTCAACGTTGTCCTCAAGGCAGCACATTAATTCTCTTATCTGTTCAACTCTCCCAATCCTGCCAATTGGGCAAGGAGTGTGGACTTGGTTTTTAACCTTATTAAATTGTACCCTGACGTTTCCCATACTATTTTGTTGATGAGTAACTGAGGTTGTGACTATTGATCATCTATACTTGTTAAACACACGTGTTCATGTGAGGAATAACTGCAACAGGGAAAAAAGTCTTGTTTAGAATAATTTTAAATGGTTCTTTGTTGCTACATATATGGTTAACATACTTAGCTTTTAAGTAGATTAGTCATTTAAAGTTTTAATTAAATATTTGAAAAGTTATCAGCATTTATAGTTTATTACAACAAAATCAGGTTTATAAGATAGCACTTTAATAAAAAGATTCTGTTTATAATTCATAACATCATTTCAGAGCCAAATTATCAAGCTGGTACAAAGAGGAATCAAAATAGAAATGTTTTTTATAAAGTAACATATACCACTTCACTCATTAAGAGAAACAAATTTGCTTTGAATTTTGTAAAGGTATATGATGATTATAAAAAAGTAAAAATAGAAATGTATGTACAGCTTGTTTCCAATGTGAAAATAATGAGTTGTAAAAATAATTTTTATAACAGCGAAATTGTTCCCTATGGTTTAATA
The DNA here is from genome assembly GCA_004024945.1 of Uropsilus gracilis. Taxonomy (NCBI): domain Eukaryota; kingdom Metazoa; phylum Chordata; class Mammalia; order Eulipotyphla; family Talpidae; genus Uropsilus; species Uropsilus gracilis. The sequence goes on from PVHY01019118.1 coordinate 8,752, forward strand.
AGTATAAAGATATCACTTCTCTGTAATTTTTAATAAGCAATATTTATCAAATAATATCTTGTTGTTCTTATGAGATAATAATTTATCATTAAACTGAGTCAACTTAATATTTAAATTTAAAATGCTTTTTTAAAAAATCTGTGTATCCCCCTAATATGAAAGAGTATTATTATACACTGATATGTGATTACCTATTTATTTATATACTTATTAATCTAATACTGGTTTACAATTTATGTATATTATTTAGAGGTATGGGGGTCACACATTTTAGGTGTATTATCACACCAGACTTGAAATCAGCAAAGCAGGGTGCATAATTATACTTACAAGTAGGAGCAGCTGGCCCTTGAAGCCCTAGGTTCCTCCCTAGCCTACACATGCAGTAGCAAGACCAAATTATCTTAAAAAGAGACAAAAATAAAATTTATTCACTGAAAAGAGAAAACAAGCAAAAGTCACTGAGGGTACAAGGGAGCCCTTTATTTATCTTACCACATAGTTCAGTCTCTAAGTCCAAAAATCCACACATGGGTCCTTCAGCCACCTGCATTCAAAATATGGCATTTGTCCTAACTTCAAGCCAGCAGTGGGAGATTCCAATCAAATGAAGAAACAAAGATGGCATGGTTGATCCACCTCCAAAAGACACAGCTCCAGCATTCTTTTGCTTCAACCCTGAAGTGATCCAAACAACTAAGACTCATTCAAAACAGTAACATTAATCACTTCAGATGTCTCATGATAAAAACAGCAGCACTCCAAGTTCTCTTCAAATCCAAGCTTTGCAGTTTCTAAGTTAAAACAAGTTTCCAATTACCAAATTTTCAAGTCCGTTTAGGCACGCTACAAGTTTCTCCAGTGTGCTTCCTGGACTCCTCACAGGCCCCAACTGGAGATGGAAGCCCACATCATGGCTTCCTCCCTGCCCCACTGTTGCACATGGTAGTGGAAATTGTCAGGGCTCCAGCCTCCTTGTTGCTCCTCTGTTCTCTCCCTTTTCTGTCACCATACTCCTTCTTGAAACCCCTCCCCCTCTCTTTTCAACCTTCGATCCTTGGACTCCCCACCAGGGTAAAATGACTCAACCCTAATATGGTGTGAACCTCGAATTCATCATATCACCTCCTATAACACCTACCAGCAAGGCTCTGAAATTTCTTTGCCATGCACATTGTGCCCCTTCCCACCCACTTTACTGCTCCTCTCCTTCCTTTTGATAGCTTTAATTTTACAGTAAGATTTCTAGAGTTTATTATTTATTTGGATCTAACTGAGCCTTTGTTTTGACTCTCTATGTTCCACATGCAAGTGACACCTTCCAGTATTTATCTTTCTTCATCAGACTTACTTAGTATATAGCAATATACTTAGTATATAGCCCCCTCTAGTTTCATTCATATTGTCACAGATGACAAACTTCTATTATTTTTGATAACTGAGTATATTCAATTGTATATTGATATTTTCATATCTATGCATAATATTTAAATTATATATTATAGATAGTATGGAATATTTTCTTGTGAAATATTTCAATACAAAATACTATTATATCATAATATTTTTAATTCTAGTAAGAATATGTATAGGTTATTATGTCAAGAGTTATGTGGAATATAAGGGACAGAAAAAAATAAACCTTGGGAATATCAAAAACTTTAGTGAGGCTGGCATTGATTACAAAAAATGGTCACATATTTTAATTCTTACTTGTATGAATGTTTTTTTACTATTTGTTAATTTTTTGATAACTACCCTTTTTATACCCTGTGTATATTGGGATTGTGTTGGATCAGTCAAATGTAGTAAGCAGTATTTTTCTTATGGTGAGAATAGACCAGTGCTATCTTGTATAGTCACATTCTCTTGATCATAAACCAACCTACCCTTGTATTTCTACCTTGTTAGATGGTGTAAAATTTTACCCTATCTCCTAATCACTCTATATTCAGATTCAGTCAATGATCAGCATAGAGTCAACAGAGATTTGTCATCCTGAAGCTGTCTGTCGACATGCAAAGAGATGAGGTAATTATCAGTCACTGTGACCCAGTTTCCAGAAAACAATCATTTGAACACTGCCTACTAGTTGATTATTAGGATATAAAAGTAAATTCATGGTTAATATTTTATTTATTTAGCATCTGGGGTGGTTTATTACCCTATCAGAAGACTAATATATTTTAGGTGTTGTAGGGAATTACATTTACTTTCAAATGCACTTGAATCTTAGAATACATAACATATTGCTTAAGTATTTGCTAGTTCATAAATAATACTTTAAGATGCATATCACATACTAATCATATCAAGGGTGTTGTTTGTTTGTTTTAATCTACTTAACCTCTCATCAGGAGTCTAGATTTTCTCTTTAAGAGAGAATTCGGGAATTTATGTGAAAGATTATAAAGTGTCTTGCTAGGGGCTAGTACAGAATAGAACTTTAAGGAGATTTTTCTGTTTCTAACAAGCTTCAGAAAGAATCTTTCTTGTACGTGGAATTTATTATCAAAGAAATTTTGCTTATTTTTTCTAGCTAATATTCTCTGATTTAATAATTTCAATATTTTAAGCTAATAGTTAATTGACTCTGAAACTGGAGTATTTGCCAGAGAATGGAGTATTTGCTTGGATTCTGATCCCCTACCAAATGAATTAAAGTTAAAGCAGATTTTTCTTCTGATTAAACTCTGCAAGAATTAGTAAAACTACTGCTTTCTCAGCTGTTTTGTTAATTGACTTCAGTTAGAAGTTTTGCCAGGAGGAGTAATGACTACACAGCTGACCTTGAAGTGATTAATCCATGAAAAAGAATGAAAGCAAAGGCAAAAATGATAAATGAAAAACAAAAGTCACCTCCTTTTGGGTGATTTAAACTATCTAGTTTGAGGTCAATCAAAGAGATCCTCTCACTTTTCATGCAAAATAACTAAGTCTCACCTCAGAAACAAAAGTCTAAAAGGGTAAGATATTATTTTGTCAAAAAGATGCAAGAAGCAGAATCTGATTTTCTCATATCTTGAATTTGTAAGGTGAGAAGACACATATGCACAAAAGAAAACAAAGTTATAAAGTACATTCAATCAAATAAAATTATCTCTTCAGAAATGTTTCTATCTCACACACAAATTCTTTTGGTAACTAATTATATAAGGGTACTTCTGCGAAGCAAACTAGTTTAATTTTCAAGACATACTCCTAAATATTGGATGACTTGTTTATATATATATATATATATATATATATATATATATATACACACATGCATACATACATACACATATATACACACAAATGGTTAATAACAGAAAACAAATGGTTGATAGTTAACATATATACATATGTAACATATATGCATGTACATGTGTATGCTTATGTAGATATGTTTCTGTTAACCATCAACCATTTTTCTCTGAAACCAAAACTGTGTACAAGTTAATTATTGAGCATAAATTGAATACTATGTATAATTAATTCATGGATAAACTGATGCAATGTAAATTATAATAGTTTCTGACTGGTGTAATAAGGTCTTATACAAGATAGATGCTGCCATAAACTTCCACATTTTTTTTTCTGGAATATTGTAAAACAACTTTACAGGTCAGAAATGCTCAACAATGACTATACACTTAGATAAATATATACAGATAAGAAAATGGGGAAAGTAATATAGGTTTATACTTCTTTAGATATATGTTACCATACCATGCTCACCACCAAAACATCCATAATACTCCACTATAAATCAATGGGCGTGCACTCCTTTTGTGCCCCATCCTTCCAATCTCTCCCTCACTTAGCCTTAATTGTGAAATCATATGTCTGTGTTTTAATTTCTTTTAGGGGGTGAAAGGGTGGGGCTTAGTTTTGTCAACTCCTGTGTTTTGTTTCCTTATATTCCACATATGAAATAATATGAATTATTTTGCTTAGCATAATCCTCTCCAGATTCATGCATTTTGTCACAAATGGTAAGGTTTCATCATTAAATGAATAGTTTCCCATTGTGTATATATACCACAACTTCTTTTTATACACTCATCTATTGTTGGGAACATGTCGCCATGACTTTTTACTATTATTTACTTCCATTTCAAAAAATTTGCAAAAATAAACAACATATGATTAATATAAAACAACCTGAAACTCTTAGATAACTTTCCCATTCAATGGTGATTTAATTCCAAAGAGAATAACTTTCTCATTCTATGGTGATTTCTGTAGGAGAAAGAGGAGTGGACAAACAAGCCAAAGATGACTAATTTATAGCAGTGAATGGAAATTGAATTTTAGAGGTAATTATAATGCAATATATATACAGTTTTCAAAATGTATTGTTGTATATCTATAACCTATATAATGTTATAAACCAAAGTTACTTGAATATATACTTCTAAAAAGAAAATGGTAAAAATCTTGAGATAAAATTGTTTTTATATGCAAAAGCATGCACTGAGTGACATATTCTGAATATGAAACCCTATTATGATAGAAACACAGGGAAAAGACCTGGTAAATATTATGGTGATTTTAAATACTTAGACATGACAAAAATAAAGGTCATCTTATTCTAGCTTTGCCTTAATAAAATGAAATCTTGCTAACACCTCACAAGCAAGGAAATCAACAAAGATTTATAAGTAAGGAAATTCCACAACCAGGTTTCTGTTTTAGAAATCTCGTAGTCCTAGTGTTTTCTGATGATAACATATGTAAGAATTCATTACAGTTTTCAAACTTTCTTGAGTGGTTCAAACATTTGATTTTTTAAGTTAAAATATAAAATCTATATTTTTCTCATGTAAAAATATATGGGCTCTACCAAGAGAGACATATATGAAATAATATAGCAACTCATACAAGTATAAATAATGAATTACCTTTTTTTAAATGATGGAACTGATGTTCAAAGAAAAAATTATGTTCAATAATTGTCTAAGGATTCAAGTGGGGAAAAAAATAGGACACTATCTAATAAGGTAGATAGTATAGCAGAAAGCAAATGTCTCCCAATGTATTTCCCCTAGATTACAAGCAGGTGTCTCTGAGGTCACATTGTGCATTAAACATTGTAGGTACTTAAAACATATTTGTTTATTTAACAGAAGAACAAATCCTAAACTTATATAGAGTTGAGGATCTTGACAAATAATTTTTTTCTCAACTTTTTCTATAATGAATCATCGTTGCATATGATCTATGCATAGCTCTCCTTTTGATATTTATTTTTATAATGTTTACTAATTCGTAAGGGTTACCTTTCCTATGGAATTAAATCCTAAACACTTAATATTATATAGAAATTTCCAGAGAAAATACTTATTTTCCACCATTGAAGAAAATAAACTCAACATTTGTTCTCTTCAAACTTTAAATAATTGACATAAAACCCTAAATAATATAAATTTGGAAGAATAGTCTTGAAAGAAAGGAAAAATAAATGAGTAGCATGTTCTGAGGTTTTAAGTGATGAGTTGTGCCTAATTATATGAACAATGTTCATTTATAAAAATGGACCTAAATTTAAGTTTCTGTTAATATGTTTCCTGTTGTATTTTCACAAAGGTTTCATCAAAAGATTAGAAGGATTTAAAAGAGGACAGATGGATTTGGGAAAACTATCTGAAAAGCATGCAGAGTTGTATAAGACAATTAATGGTCCATATGTAATACGGCTTAGAGCTAACTTCTGTTTAAGGCATCATTAAATCAGACAAAAAGCTGTGTTGGGTTATTATGTTAAGGAATGAGAATATTGTTCTAATTGTTTTCTTCTATGTATTTTGCCTTGGATGTATATGCTCTATTCCCTTGTCATTAAAAAACAAGGTTTATTAGACTCCAGAACATGTAGATACATGATTTGGGAAAAATATCACCTTCTTATACTGCAGTTGTGTTTTATTGTTTCATAATGCATTACAGCAAATATAAAGGCTTAAAACAATGCAACCAATTGGCCAAATTCAATGTTTTGCGGAGAACCAACATTTCCCATCTCATTTTTGTTTATTTGTTCTTAAGTGTTTTTAGGTATAGCTTTCATATCATTTTTTATTGAGATGTGATGGTTTATATTGTTGCTTTTATTTTTAAAGTACAATCCCTCTTGTATTGCAAAAACTGATATAGTAGAGGGTCATTAATCTCTCTGACTCTTTTCATGAAAAAGTGCTAACCTATTCATTAATTATGACCTCGTCACCTAACATAGGCTATATCTTCAAATATTATCACACTCGGTTTCAACACTTAGGTGGGGAGGGGGATACAAATATTTAGATAAATATATGTAGCACACAAAATCCTTCCCAGTACCTCAATGATAATGACTAATTCTAAAAACTTTTAGCATTGAGTCTCAAGAACACCACAAAATCTGGTGGAGAGATAGTTGTGGTTACCTTTTGTTATTTATTAAGTTGATTTTGTGCCCCACAGAGATGACTGATCTTTCTTTAAAATAATGTGTTTTCAACTCTCTGTATGTTAGAATCACCTGGCCATTCCAATCTAATGCCTCAGAGATACTGACTCATAATTGGTGGCATTTTTTTTTTAAAGTTTTTACAAATGACTCTAGTGTTTACGAGAATTGGACATATGACTTCTTAACATAGATCAGTTATCTCATTAGGCAGAAACTTACAGTGATTTTGTACTTGGAATATAATATTTTTTAAAATATTATTTATTTTTATTCTTTAGATCACAACCTTGGTAAGTGATTTTTGGGACACCTTCCCCTCCCTCCTCCATCTGGTGCCCCTTCCATTCTCTCAAACCCCACTCTTGTTTACTAGTCTGTGCTAAGTCCATTACTGTCTTCCTTTCCTGTAGCAGTATTCTTTCACTGGGTGAGGGACTGTGGTGTTAGAACCAGCAAAGTCTTGCTGATATGTTTTCAGTCTTAAGTTTGCTTTGGGCAGCCAGTCTGTATTCATTTGTGATCTGTCCATGTTTTCTTGCTGGAGGCCGTCTTCTCCAATTCCATCTCTGCTGTTTTTTTTTTTTTTTTTTTTTTTTTTTTTTTTTTTTTTTTTTTTTTTTTTTTTTTTTTTTTTTTTTTTTTTTTTTTTTTTTTTTTTTTTTTTTTTTTTTTTTTTTTTTTTTTTTTTGCTTTACCTTATGGTTCTGGTGTCAGATAGGGGGTCTCGCCCCCAGCCAGTGTCAGTGAAGAAGTTTCTCTGTGGATACAGGCATCTGTGAATGGCCTTTGTAGATAATGACCTCTGCCTCAGTTTGCAGTTTTGGTGTGGGGCCGATTACCCCATCTTTGGTCTTCCTCTCCTCTCCCATAGTGTGGGGAGGGGGCCTTGCTCTCCTAGAAGGCATCTCTGAAATGAGGCCTTGGGTCTTTCTGACCAGGTGAGCACATAGGTGCACTTTGTGACATTTGTGTCTCTACAGTTGTTTCTCTTGTCGCTTATGCACTGGTTCTCTCGGTTGTCCATCTGCTGTGTACAGCTCAGGCTTGTGGGCTGGATTTTTGCATGATCCCTCACCCGTTCAATGGTGTGTTTTTGTGTTGCGCATGTTCTTGCTCCTCTTGAAGTTTAGATGGAGTGAGAGCGAAATGGAAGGAATTCCTCCCCCCACGCAGGTACCGGTACCATCCTGTGTGGGGGCGGGGCCAAGATGACTGAGCATGTGCCCCCTTCCAAGCTTCCCTTGGGCTAGGAGCAGGGGACAACATGGCTCCACTGATCCAGGCTGCAGATGACTGCCCCGTATAGCAGCCATCCGAGGGTGGGTGAAGTCACCAAAACTCCTACCCTATTCACCCTCCTGGGCTCACCCAGCTTAGGGGACTTACCCAAGATTCTTCACCCCCTATGCTCCCCACTAGCAAGGGAGCTCCAACACCTAGGGACCAGGGTATGCAGGTAGTCCTCACGTAGCCCGCTGGTGAGCAGGACTCAAGTCCCTGCCCTGCCCCCATGCCAGAAGCTCCCTTCATGGGGGCAGGGCCCAGATGGCTGAGCATGTGCCTTTCCATGATCTCCTTGGGCTAGGAGCAGGGGGCAACATGGCTCCACCCATCCAGGCTGCAAATGGTTGCCCCATGCATTGGTCATCTGCTGGTGGGTGGGGCTATCAATACCCCCAACCTGTTTCCCCTGTATCTCCCCCTTACCCAGGATCCTTCATCCCCTTTTCTCCCTACTGTCAAGGGAACTTTGATGGCTCTATAATCAAATTTAATATTCTATTTGTATACCTTTTCAGTAAGCGGAATGATACCAATCGTTTTAAAAAATTATGAGGATCTTAATGTGTAGTTTGATGATTTTTTCTTACAAATAAATTATTGACTTATTTCTTGAAAATAAAAATTCAATAAGAGCATATGAAGATTCATATTCTGAAACTATGGTTTTATGATCAATTTCACAACTATCTCCAAAAGCGAAAGTGCAGTTATCTATTTTTTTGGTTCATCTTATAATTCTGAAATCATTCTTCTTTTGTCAATTTTCATCTACTTTATATTGTGGCAGAAAATAAAATTCTGAATTCTCACTTATATTTATTAAAGCTTAAAAAATAAATTCTACAAATACTCTCTCCAGAGTTTTTTTTATACCTTTGTTGAAAACTAAAAAGACAATGCAAAAATTTTGCCAATGCAATAAAAAATTATTGAGTACAATGGAAAAGTAATGATGTGTTCTATTTCAACATTGTATCTTCTGGGAAATTCAATCATCTTTTCCTTTCTGTATTATTTTTAAGTTTTTATTAGCATAGGTAGAATATTTGCTGAATGAGAAGTAATTCACAGAATGATAAAAAATGTTAAAATTTATTACCACTAAGTAATTTATGGTCATTGAGTAATATTCCATTATGTGTGTATATCATGTCTTCTTGGTACACTTTTCTATTTTTGGGTACTTCTGTTATTTTAATAGTTGGACTATTGTAAATTAGTGCTATAATAAACACAAGAAGAAAGTTTTCTTTAAAGTAAGTATTTTTTTAACTTTTCAGGTATATTCCTAGAGATGGAATTATTGGGTGTGGGGCATCAATTTTTAATCTTTTGAGACACCTCCATTCTACTTTCCATAAGTGCTGGGCCAATCTACAGTACCACAACCAGTATAGAAGAAATCCCTTTCTCCATGCCTTCTCTTATTTAATTTCATAAATCAATTAGGAACCTTCTCACAAGAGTGAGGTGGTATCTTAGTGTGCTCTTAATTTGCATTTCCTGATAATAAAAAAAATAAACTCATGCCATTTTGGCAATATCAATAGAATTGAAAGATCTAATACTAGGTGTTATAAGTCAGAAAGAAAGAGATAAATACCAGATAGTATCTATATCTATATATCTATGTGTGTGTATATATATATATATATCTAATAAAACATATATAATAAAAATCAAGGGTCAATGCATTAAAGAGAGTTCATATTTTATTTTAAAAGGGTTATTTTTTAATCAAAACCACAGTATGATACTACCTCACACCAGTGAGAATGACCCATATCAAAATGACCAGAAACAATTGCTGAGTGGGATGTGTAAGATAAAGAGTCCTTTTACACAGTTTGTGGGACTACAGACTAGTCCAGTTCCTATGGAAAAGCACTATGAATATTTCTCAAAATACTAAAGTAGAACTTCCACATCACTAAGCAACTCCATTTCTAGGTATCTAACCCCCAAACTCTCCCCTCCCCCCCAAAAAAAGAGAAACCCTAATTCAAAAGGAAACCTGAATTCTTATTTTAGCAGCAACCACTATTTACAATAGTCAAGCTATGGATAAAACCTAAGTGTCCCCAAATAGAAGAGCAGATCAAGAAGATGAGGTTCATGTACAGAATGTTATTCAGCAATCAAAGAATATGAACTTTTGCCATTTACCGCATCATGGATGTAGTTGAAAGTTTTAATGATAAATGAGATATATCAGATGAGAAAGATAAATACTGGATGGTGTCACTAATATGTGGGTTATAGAGAAATCAAACTAAGAATTAGATCAAGACGAACTTAAAAACTGACTATAGCATCAAAGCATTAGAGATTGGAGAGGACAGAGAGGTTAAGAAAAAAGAGGGAAAAAAGCACAATGGACTATGACAGTGGACTATGGGTAATTTGGTGGAATTTCCTCTAGGTTGGCAGTACTTGATGGGGAGGATTCTAAAGTTATATCAATTAAAAAACAAACAAATTATTAAAAGAGCTGCTTTTAAGAAAATCTCTGAAAAACAGGAAATGCTATGAAATACTAATCCTCACAAAGAGCTCTAAGTGAGCAGTAAAGAAACTTAAGGATCAGAATTGATGAAAAGCATAGCAAATAGTTAATATTTTATGTTTTAAAAAACAAAATATCATTAGCAGGCTCATAAATGCTCTAAATGTATCTGATAGATGCTGACTTTTAGTTACAGTTTAGTATGCAAATAGATGCTATAATAGATACCATATCATATGAAGAACACTGCTTTTAGATAGTGCTTACATTATTAACATATGAAAGGATTGGCTAAATCTACACTTTACTTTTAGAGCAAATGGACATTTAACAGAGTATAAAATAACATTGACATCTAAGATCATACGAAGATTCAATGAGACAATTATTTGCAGATGATTCAACATTATATCTGATTTGAATTCCTAATAATCATGTTTCACTTATAATACTTATATTTTGCATATTATTATATGCATATTTACATATATATGAACAATCTATATAATGTTCTTTGTCCTTTTACATGCATTTTTGCAATGGCTTTATCTCAGTTTCCAGACCCTTGTTTAAGAAAATATGGTTTGAAAACAGACAAGAATTAATAGGTTCAGGTAAATTAATGTCCTGAAACAATGCCTCAGGTTTGATTAGTCTTTCTGGATTTATGTTCTAAACATTTATCTACAAAATAAAACACAGGTATCCCTAAGCTTACAGGGCAGGAGTTAACCTGAAGGTAAATACTTTGAAAACAATTGCATTAATTATTTAGGTAAAGCCACCCTTCAAGAACTATTAAATTTAATCAATTCTAAAACTTAGGAGAAAAAAACAAATAAGGCTGGGAGGTTTGAGTAATTAGAAAATTAGTTTTCATCTGATCCCTATGAATTAATGACTTTTTTTACTTGCTTGAGGGATGCCTAGAAAAAGTAGATACAGGTAGAAATAGAAACTGATAGTGCCCTTGCATTTTCTTCTCTAGTCCTATCCTATATTTTGTAGATGAACTATATGTCACTCATTTGTGGAAGTAGAAGAATGTGGGTTTGTTGTCCGGAAAACATAAAGTGATGTACTGCTATTATATTCTAATTAGTTTTAATACTTCAATGTCTAGTCTAGTCAATATAGATGAAATCACAAGTTGACTGGATAGAGTGCTCTAATTAACCTCCTTTATCTGCCTCAGCTAACTAATTGATCATTTTCAATATCAAAATCTCTATCAAAGTTCTTCGAGAAAATTTCCAGACAACCATAAAAATTGTCATTCCCGTTTTCTTAATTCCCATTTTCTTAATTCCCTTCTTAAATTCCCATTTTCCTTGTAAACAACCAAAAAGAGATACCTTCTGAAATTCAGATATAGTATTTACTTAATATTTATTAAAATAATTCAGTATATATAATAAATCTTATATAATATTTATTAAAACAATTCAGAATATGTATTAAATAGCATATACTACAGAGAGGCATAACAAATATAATCCTTTATCTTCCAATAATGCATATGTCCTAGAAAATACTATTTCTATGAGAGTTATTCCTAAAACCTCAACAAGAATCATATTTATTGTTACTACTGTTAATATTCAATCATTTATGATCTTGTCTCTCTTTTTTTCTCTAAATAAAGTTCAGAAAAACAAGGGCATATCATGGTCATGTTAATCTAGAACATATCCAGTCAACAGTATGAATCAATTAGGTCAAATTAAATTCAGAGAGCAATGAAAGTCAGTGTAAGCAACTTCAAATGACTAAATATGATATTGATTTAGAGTCAAGGAGAAAAGAACTTGAAAATTAGCTCCTAAAAAGTAGATGTTGACCAACTAGTTGAAGTATTAGGAAAGGATGGAACATTCTTGAAAAATTACTTCAACCTCAGTAGATTTTAATGGTTAGGCTTTTGGAATTACTGTGTGTAGCTGTTAGAACTTGGGAGATGAAAATAGAATGCAACACAGGGTTTAGAAGAGTTAGAAGTAGTATGCAGTTGAAGAAGATGAAGGGAATTTACATTTTCAAGGAAAGTAGAGATAAAAGGAAATGGGTTTGATTGACTTGATTTTTATCCAGTTATAGCAAGTAGTCATTGAAATTTTTATCAGAAGTAGCTGATATGAATGTGTCAGTTGAAGGTCAGGTGGCACTTGGAAATCATATTTTATCTCTGAGAATTCAATTTCTATCACCAGGTAATTGTCAATGCAGTTGTGTTAGTGTTGGGAGCCCTATTGCTCATTTTGTGTACTACTCTCACTCAATATCATCTGGTTACTGATTGAACATTTACATTTTGTTGCAGAAAACTGGCAGTTAGAAGGCATACTTATTGTGGAGTGGTGTTTTAAGAATAGCAGTACATGTGGTGCATTGCTATAGGAAAAATATTGTCATGACCAGAGTAGGTATAGGGTTAGTAGTTTTCAATATCATTCAAATAGAATTGCAATAGACTAGACATTTTCCCAAGGTCCACTTGATAATCTCTATAATAATTGGACAATGAGTGATGGTTCATGGACAGGCAACTGTGGAGAGACAGTTATGAAAAATATGTTTTGTAAAATAATGCACCCTACAATAGCATTGGTGATAAGATAGTTTTGGAGACAGAAACTTTCTTTGATAAAATGAAATACATTTTTCAAATAAAAACAGATGATAGAGACATTATTAAAAAGGTTATATTCAAAGAGAAATTATGAGTGGGGTTAGATTGTTTATGAATTTCATCATGATGCTATCATAGGGCATGCAGAAGGCCAATGAATCATAACTTTTGAAACTACTTCAAAGGAATATGTAAGTCAGGACTTTTGTATATTATTATTATATATATAGCAGAATCATCAGAATACCTAAGGAACAACATTTTTCTGTAGATGATGTGGAGATCAATTATGGGGTCACAGGTGTTTAGTACTTGTGAGTCAGTGATATACATATACTTAATGGACTAGGAACTGGCTCATTCTTGATGTCAACACATATGCTAGCTTGTATATTTGTTTTCTTTTGACTACTTGATATATCTTATCTTCAGCTGTGACTAAAAGAACTACAAATTTTCAAGTGCGATGAGCTCTTTTAGTTTTTTCATTAACATTCTACTTTAATGAAAAGACATCTGTGCAAAGATTCTCATTTTGTGGTCTCTATTAAAGAGAGAGCATAAATGTCTGAAGAAAATTTATTTACTTATTAATCTTCTCCCCCACCCCTTTGCTTAAGTTGTTTCCACTTTGGGGGCTCATATGAAAATAAAGAGCTACTGGTCCCATTGTAAATTAAATCTCAGCATCTCCATCAATCATTGATTAATAGATTTGGGTTTCACCACATCACTGTACTCTGCTGTGAACAGCAGGGTAAAGTAGTCAAAGAGTCATTGGTCTCATAGCTGCTTGAGTCACTCTATAAAGGTTGATCTTCATGTTTGGGCGACAGTACAGGACAGGTTAGGCAGGATGATAACACACCACAATCAATGCAAAAACAAACCTTGAACCTGGAAATGAGGCTGATGGAAAGCACCTGAAATTCAGCCTTTCCTAACTTACTGGTTTCATAAGGATATTGAACAATTTCAACACAGGACAGTTACTTTATCCACTAGAGCAGATGGATAATGGGAGTCCTTGGTGGATTCTTATAGGTTTTAATGCTTTTAGGGATCCAGGTACAGTACCACACCAGGTCAGCAAGCTAGGCGGCAGACAATACCAAACCCCCCAGCCCCAAAGGAATCTTTACACTCTTCTCTTCCTCTGGGCTCCTTCTTTCTCTAGTGTCTCTCTTACCCCCCCCCCTTATAGCCACACTGCTGATGGTGGTATTGGCAGTATGGTCATGGCAGTGATGGATTAGCTGGACAAGCCTGAATCTCTGCCCCCAGGCTCAGATGAGCACAGATGTATGTGCACACCTATGTTCTTTGGCCCAAAGTACCCACAGTATGGGTGTGCATGCTGGTACCCACACTTTTACATTAACATGATCAAGGTTGCATGTCATAAAAAGCCAACAGCATAAAAAGCCTGACTAACTCTACCCTAGAAGGGGCTTTTTCTTTTGGCTGACATTCACTTCTTTTCACTGACTGCAAGCATCTCATAATTGTGTTGGCACATGCAAATGTGTTAATCACACATTTTTCATGGCATAATCATTGAGACAGATATTTCCTACTTTTATCCCAATGGAAGCCAAAAATAAATATCAGCTAACACGATAGGTTGAGGAATTTTTTTGTTTGTTTGATTGCTTTTTTTTTTTTTTTTTTTTTTGCAGGTAAGGGGTTATGCTTTTTTTTCTTTTTCCAAAATAGGATTCATTTAATTTGTCTATTATGAAATTATGAAATGCTTTGGGGTATTGATAATGGCTTAGCTGGCATTCAAGCTAAATTCCCACGATTGAAACTCCATTAGTCCACAGACAATAAAGATATGGAACAAATAGTCATTAATCGTAAGTTAATAAGAAAAAAATCAGAGTATCAATATTAAAATGTCTACTTGGCATGGGGTCTTTTAAGAGAAATAGAAACTATGAAGGATGGAGGGAACGAGAGTGATCAGGGGATTTTGGGGTTTCACAGAATCTTCAGAACATACTAACCAGCTGGTGACCATGGGAAAACTGAGCTTGAGTCTAATAGCATTCTTCACTATAATATAGTCTGAGTTTTAAACCATATGTGGATAAATTTCAGGAATCCATTTATATACTCTGTAAATGTTTTCAGTGCCTACTCGAGCAGAAACTGTTCTAGGTCTGAGGAAGCTACGGTGAACAAGACAGACAGCATTGTGTGCCTATGGATTGATTCCAATATAATGGAATTAGAAGAATGAAATTTATATATAACTATACATATATATCATATAGAAATAGAAGAGAAAGCATTCAATGTGTTAAAGATATAGAAGAGATCTATCTCTTCTATATCTCTTAAAGATATAGATCTCTTCTATATCTTTAAAGATATAGAAGATCTCTTAAAGATATAGATCTCTTCTATATCTTTAAAGATATAGAAGAGATAGATCTCTTCTATATCTTTAACACATTGAATGCTTTCTCTTCTATATAAAGATATAGATTCTATAAAGATATAGAAGAGATATCTTTTCTATATAAAGATATAGAAGAGATAAAGATATGTGATATAGAAGAAAAAGCATTCAATGTGTTAAAGACTGCTATATAATCTGCAATAATCTCCCGTGAAGAGAGTGAAGGAGTCTGCTATCTTCTAAGTAGGTGCTTGTTTTTTGCTTTGCTTTGTTTTGTTTTCACTTGTTAGTCATCCAGTTAAACAAAGTTCTAGAAATGTCACCTCTCAGATTTTTTGACAAAATAATAGCCAACAGAATCTGTGTGTAGCATATAATTACTGGGCAAGACTAAGAATTTTAGAAAGCAATCTTCTGTTTTTCTTGGGAACATAAAAAGGCTGTAGCTGAAGGTTGGAAAAATCCAACATATAAAAAGACCTCAATTTTTATCATTTACATTCACTACCACTAGGTTCCAAAACCTCAGAAAACTGAATTTTCAGTTCATTTATCTTATTTCCTAGTCCAGTGAATACAGAACTTGTTATTTTTCTCTTATCAAATGGGGTAAAATTATGGTTTTATTTAAAGTTGTCTAAATCTGCCTCCTGACCTGCCATATTGAAAATAATCCAGTGGACTCATGGATTAAATATAAAGGGTTATGATTTAGATTCCATAAAGTTCACCTGAGAGTAAAATATCTTCTTTAATAAGGAAAGAATCAAAGTATACATGAGAAAATTAGCAAGCATATATTAAAGCATAGTTGTGGAAGTCTGGAGATTTAACAAGTGATAAAATTAATATAGACAAAATATATGAGTAATATTTATGTTGATTCTGTCAATACAGAACATAGAAGGAATATGTAGTATAGGCAATGCCTGATTTTAGTTTCAAGTTAATTTTAAGATATGTCATATAAAGATACCAATTTGTTTAAAGAATAGAGAAAAGATGAGCAAAATATAGTTATATACTTTTAATGAAAAGTAAAAGATCTCTCATTTTCCTACATTATTAAAAACATTCTTGAGTCTTTTCTACGATGCCAGTTTACAAATGTAAATATCTTCATATTGCCATTTTCTGACCTAAGTGTTATGTCGTTTTTCTTAAAATGTTGCATTCAATGAACACACCAAGCCAACCCATTTGTCACATTATTGTGACATATAAATAAATTGTCAAACCAAAAATTACAGAACAGCTTAATTATAGAAAGTGGCCCTTAATCCCTTAATGGTTCCCTTGGGTAAATGGGAAACTAAAACTACTTTGCTGATGACTTTATTAAAAATCACATGAAGCAAAGTCAGAAACAGTGTTTCAAGATATAAACATACAGACAGACACAGATATATGTACTTTTCAGCCATGAAATCCCTTCTCCTTGTCTGCTCAGCCATGGAGGAGCAGACAAGGAGAAGGGATTTCGTATAATTATGTAGGAAACAAAGCAAGGATGGGTCTTTAAAGTAAGGTATAAAAATGGAACACTAGGAATAAATTAGTCATTTACAGAAAAAATACCAGCATCCAGACAAATGATACAAATAAGTCAACTTGTCATATGCTTTATTTTGAAGCAAGTGGAAAGGTCACATCCCATGAATAGATTATTCTTCTTGGGAACCCTATACATGTCTCTCACAAAGGGGAAATATACTGAATAAAATGGAAACAAATTGTCTCTCTATAGGCAGGGCATGGTGGCTAGTGCCTGTAAACTTCAGCCTATGAAGCAGCAGGGGCTAGGGATGGGGGTTCGAGTCCCGCCTGGGGCCTGTAGCGAGACCTAATTCCAAAACATAGCTGGGGATGGTGGCGCACGCCTGTAATCCCAGCTACCTGGGCAGCTGAGGCTGGGGATTGCTTAAGTCTGTGGTACCCCAGGCAATGAGAGCCTGCGTTTCCATGGGCAAAAATGGTGAGACCTAGTCTCAAAAACAACAAAAAGTCTCTCTATATCAGATTAGATTTTGTTGTTGGAAAAGCAGCTACAAGATACACTCCCAGGATGATCATTAAATTTATTGGTATAACAACATGGATGTACTTAGAAGGAATCATATTAGCAGAAATAAGTCAAGAAGAAAAAGACAGAAACCAAATGACTTCACTAACATATGGGATACAGTGAAAAAAATAAACAAAAGACTTGGGGAAAAGTCAAAACAAGCTAAGCATCAAACTGAAGAGTACAACTTTGAGCAGGAGGGAAAGGGGGGGATGGAGGGGAGGGGGGTAAACCCTGGGGATTACAATGTTGTGAAATTTATATATAAATTAAAAAAAATCAAGAGACTTAAAGAAAAAAAATATTGGTGCGGCATGTTAAGAATTTTAAAAATACAATTTGACTCATCAATGCCTTTAATCATTTTTATTTGCCTTCAAGTTAACACCTTACAGATAATTGTAGTGTCTGATCATCATACAAATGTTAACTTCTTAAATTTTCACCAGCAGGCTATGTTTTAATCGATATTCCTCAAAAGAAAGAAAAGAAAGTCTATGATGGTTGAAGTAAAGTCAGAAAGTCACTAACCTTAAGCACTAAACTTTTCTTTCCTTCCCTATAGGAATTCTTCAATCACTGTGTTGAACCTAGAGTTGAATCGGATTTAATTTGGAAACAATATTTTCAGAAGACGTCAAAAGAATAAAACTTAAGAAGTCATGATTAAACTTAATGAGTTTATTCTTTTGGGAACTGACAGCTTTAAGAGTATTATCACCAATATAACTAGAAAATCCTAAAGGCTCTTATTCTAAAACCTGATAAGCTTGATAATGCCCCACCCCCAAGACATGAACTTGTGAATGTAGTAAAATACATGAAAAAGGAGAAATATTGTTGCAAATGGAATTAGATTTGCTAATCAACTGACCTTAAAATATGGAGATTATCTTTGATTTTCTAGGTGAGTCCAATGTAGTCCTAAGTGTCCTTAAAGTGTAAGAAAGTGAGAGGAGAGTTAGGGACAAAAAATATAGGTAACGAAAAAGATAGGCACAAAGAGATGCACAGCACAGGTTCTGAAGGTCGAGAAAGGGTCTCTATACTGACCAAAGGGTGTGGGTGGTCTCTGCTAGAAAAGGAAAGGCAATATATTTACCCCCAAAATCCATGGAAGGAATTCATCTCTGATGACCTGTTGATTAAAATCAAAGTGAAAACCAGTCCAGTGAGATTTTTGCTTGACTTTTGAAATATAGATTTGCAATATATTAAATGTATGCTAGTTTGAGCTACTTAAAAAAAATAACATATATACATATTAGAAAAAAATAAATCAGTTCAGTAAAGCAACAAGCCTCAACATTGGTATATGAAGATCTATTGTGCTAATTCAAAAGGATACATGCACTCCTCTGTTCATGACTATTTATAATAGTCAAGGTTGGAAAATAACGTAAGTGCTTAATTACAAACAACTGGTAGAGTAGTGGTGGTATAAGTTTACAATGGAATACTACTCTGCTATTAAAAAAAAACAAAAAAACATAAACATGAATGGAACTGGAGGCTATCATACTAAGTAAAATAAATCAGAAACATGAATGCTGAATGTGCTTATTCACATGTGGAAAATGATGAAACTTAGCAACTGAATTCATAAAATCAAACCAAAGCAAACCCTAGGAATACAAATGCAGAACTGGCATACAAATACAATTACAATACAAATGCAAATGGTGGTAACAAGTTCATTAGACTGTTGTGGAAGATTTTAAGTATTCTTCGATGGTGGTATGGTGTGGCAATTCATTTAAAGGGATATGAACATGTATTCTTAAAATATGCACTGTTAAGTTTTTTTTTTT
>PVHY01019119.1:0-27931 GCA_004024945.1 Uropsilus gracilis
TCAGCAACTATGTACCTGAGGGTCGTCGAGATGGGCGGGTCTCCGGAGGAACGTGGGGGCGGGGCTTGGCTCCCAGGGGCGGCGGGGGGTGGCGGGCGGCGAGGGGGGTGGCTCCCAGGGGCAGTGGAGGTGGCGTGTGGCGAGCGGGTCCCTCCCAGGGGCTGGAGCCGGCGCCTATCCCTAAACTTATGTTAATATTTCAAAAGTTGTTCTTAAAATTTAAATTCATTTTCAGCGATAAATTATCTAATGGATAAAATATAAAGTTAATTACTATGAAGAACCTAGTCTTAAAAGTGTACTCCCATAATAGGCTTATCAGTAAAATTATCAATGAAGAGGCAATATTTGAGTAAAGATAAAAAAGATTATTTAAGAAAGATAATTCAAATATTAGTACACTTGAATGTAAAATTGTATATGTGTGTATATATATATATCATGTATTTACATAGATATATATACACAGACAAATCCTAGTAAAGTTAAAAAAAAATCCCACTTAACATCACACCAAAAAAATAAAATACCTAGGGATAAACCTAACAAAACACATGAAAGATCTATACAAAGAAAACTTAAAAAGGCTGTTAAAAGAGATAGGAGAAGACATAAGGAAGTGGAAAGACATTTCCTGCTCTTGAATTGGAGCAATTAACATAATCAAAATAGCCATCCTACCAAAAACAATCTACAGATTCAATACAATCCCTATAACAATTTCAATGACATTCCTCAAAGAAATAGAACAAAAGTTACTGAAATTCATTTGGAAAAATAAAAGACCTCAATTATTGAAAAACCTCCCAATGAAAAAAAGAGAGAATGGAAGTATTACAATTCCAGACTTCAAACTATACTACAAAGCCATAGTAATTAAAATAGTTTGGTTCTGGTATAATAGCAATCAGACCAATGGAACAGAACTGAATCCCCTGAAATAAGCCACACATATATAGTCAACTAATCTTTGACAAAGGAGTGAAAAACTTACATTGGAACAAGGACAGCTTCTTCAGTAAATGGTGTTGGGAAAACTGGACCAAGACATGCAAAGAAATGAATCAAGATACTTCCCTCACACCATGTACAAAACTAACTCAAAATGGATAAAAGTCTTGGACATAAGGCCTGAAACACAGAGAAAATACATAGAGGAAAACCTGGGCAAACCCCTTTATGAGTTACAATTCAGAAATCCATTTATGGATACATATATAGCTGGCAAAAAATGAAGAAAAACAAAAATTGCTGGGACTACATCAAACTAAAAGTCCATGTACAGCAAAAGAGACAACAGCAAAAATAAAATGAATCCCAAACAAGTGGGAAAAATTTTTTGCCCTCCATACAAGTGATAAGGGTCTGATAACAAAGATACACAAAGAACTCACACAACTTAACAAAAGAAAAGAAAAAAAATGGGGAGAAGATCTAAAAAGACACTTCTCTAAAGAGGAATTAAAAACTGTTCAACGTCATGTCACTAGCAATTATGGAAATGCAAATCAAAACCACACCAATAAGAATTGTCCACATCCAAAAAACAGACAAGTGCTGACATAGATATGGAGAGAAAGGAACACTTTTACACTGCTGGTGGGAATGTAAACTGGTTCAGTCACTATGGGAAGAAGTGTGGAGAACCCTCAAACTAATGAAAATGGAACTACCATTTGACCCAGCAATCACTCTTCTGGGAATCTGCCCAAAGGAGAACTCAATGTAGGTACAAATGGATACCTGTGCTCAGATGTTTATTGCAGCACTATTTATAGTTGCATGGACATGGAAACAACCCACATGTCCTAAGACAGAGGGCTGGATGAAATAGATGTGGTTATATACACAATGGAATATTACACATCAATTAAAAATGACAAATTTGACAATTTCTTGGTGAGATGGATGTACCTAGAAGAAATCATATTGGCAGAAACAAGTTGGAAGGAAAAAACAGAATCCAAATGGTTTCATTAATATATGGACTACCAAACATAAGTACACAACTGGGGGGTGAGGGGTACCAGCTGTAGTGGACAGGGAGAGAAAGAGGTGGGTGACCCCTGGAGATCACAATTCTGTGATATGTATCTATATATCTATATCTATATCTATATCTATATCTATATATCTCTATGTGTGTGTTAATATAAATAATAAAATATAAATAATAAAATTTATTTATATTAAAAAAAGGAATGAAATCCCAAACTGATTAAATTAAGTAAACTCCCACTAAGCTGAGTTGAAAAACTAGTATTATTGGGGAAAAAGTAACTGCAATGATAAATAAATGTGCAAATGCTTTCAAATCATTGTTTTATTTCTTTTCACATATTGACATTTAAGACATACATCATAAGCATTTAATTGCATATAAATGCATTAAAGCTATTATGTACATTATTTCATAAAAAATTTAGAAATTTTGTAAGTTTATTGTTGTGAGAAACTGTGTAGAACATACATGAGATCTCTCTTGTATTGTACGAATAAGTACATGTAAATGTACTATTATCTAATAAAAATTTCCTAAACTAGCTAAATGCTAGTAGATTATTTTGTTATGAGGCCAAACAATATCCTTAACTGTATAACTAGGAATATTTCCATTAAATTTTACAATATAGTCTTTCAAAAATATTATTGTAAATTTTCTAGTCAAAATACTTTGTGAAAATGATAATGTATCGAAAAATGACTTTTACCTTAGCTTTGCTACTTAAAAATGTGAGAATTGTAATGTTAGGTGGTATATGATATGATTATAGATCAGCTAATAATTGGGGCAAATATAATAAAAGTAATATTTTCAGAATATCAAATAAGAAAATGTTTATGAAAACAATGCATGCTGAAATGTATACAGAAATTTATCAAGTACTAATGGTGGAGATTTGCATTAAATGAGAATTTTGAGGGTTCAATAAGGAAAATATTTTATTACAAGCATTTTCAAAACTTGTAAAAAGTTTCATGACAAAATGTACTAGAGTTAACAGGGAAAGATTTATAATGGGTGAACTTGTAACAAGTCCATGAGAGGGCATTATTACTACCAATTCCATTTTATCTAGTAAAAAGCTCCAAATATAAGCCTAAAGATTATCAGTAATATGTCTAAGTCAGCTTAGACATATTACTATGTCTAAGTAGCTATTTAATAATGTTGGAATGAGTCCAGGTAATCTACTTTCTATTACCTGTGCTGTTTATCACAGTGATATGTTGTCATATCTTACATTATCCAAAGAACTGCTATAAAATCAGGTGTAAATAATACATGATGCAAACCTATGACTATGTTCTGAAACAATTATGCAATGATTATATGGAAGTAAAAATGTGAAATAACATTAGTTGGAAAGTGCAATCAAATGACATATATATCTAAATTTTTTAAAAAGGGATATATTAATATAGACAGACAAAAATTTGCAATTAAATGAACCAATTATATAGTTATCATTTATCTTTGAAAGGTAGAATTTGTAAATTGCATACTTATAAATGCCTATTATCTGAATTGTTTCAATAAATGTGCATTTACAGACTTTGTCAAAAAACGAAAATGCTTTACAAGTCATCTTTTATGAATAATTTTAACTCTCACTATCATCGCAAGCTACTGTTATTTGAGGTTTTGTAGTATCTGTTATGGTAGCCTTAGCTAACTAATTCATACAAAATTATAAGAATAATAGAAAAAGAACTGTCAGGACTGAGCTTTTCAGGCCCTGTAGGCCACCAGCTCCCACCCCAAAGCCCAGCATGCAGACTGAGGCTTGCGTGGACTAAGTTTCACCTGCCCAGGGAAATCCAACTCTGCTGAGAGAAGCTGCTACTCCAGCAGCTTGGGGAGATCACACATATCAGGTGAGGTTTCCTTCCAGTTTGCAACTAGAGCCTATTCCCAGTTGTCAAGGAAACGGTCCTGGGAGATAGGGTGGGGGTGCAATTTGCAACTGCATGGGCCCTGGCCATTCAGGCTAGGCAAAAACTGAGTTTTTCTGTGGACTGAATTTTTCGGGTCCCAGAAAGTCAATCTGAAGGTCACCAGCTCCCACTCCGAAGCTGCTAAGCACAAGCGCCACTACGCAGCACCGGTGCAAAATTAAATAACAAGGACACTCACTACCAAAAACACATAGGCAGAGTTAACCACAACTAGATAGGCTTCAACATGCCTAATACTAGAGCAGTAGTCACTCAATACATAGAGCAGGTCTGAAAGGAAAACAAAGGAAGGAGGAAGAATATAAATACTCAAGCAAGCTCTAAGAAAAATAACTCACTACCAAAGGATAAATAATATGTAGAAACCAACATGGATGACATAGAAGAAATGCTTCATATGTCAGACAAAGAATTCAGAATCAACGTGATAAAAGCACTCAAAGGGGTCAAGGAAGAGGGGGAAAAAAGGGAAAGCAAAAGGGTAGAAGCTTTCAATGAACTAAAAGAAGTAGTAGAAAAATATTTTTAAAATGCAGCAAAATGAACAATATCATTGAGGTACAGAAAAATTAAATTGAAACCCTAAATAAGAAGCTGTAGGAGATGCAATACATCAGAGGAGCAATAGAAGAGCTCAAAAGTTCAAGGGAGAGTCAGGAAAGCAGATTAGAAGAAATAGAAGAAAGAATCAGCACAGAAGTATAGAGAGTGAAGAAAGAGAAAGAGACAGGGAAACAGAGCAAGGAAACAGAAGAAAAAAATCAGAGATCTGTCAGAGACCCTAAAGAAAACAAATATAAAAGTAAATGAAATACCAGAAGGTGAAGAGAAAGACATAGGATCTGAAAGGCTCTTCAATGAAATAATGGAGGAAAATTTCCCAAGCCTGAAGAAAGAAATGAAAAGAGACATACAGGAAGCAAAAAGGACACCAAACTACTTTAATGGAAGAAGAAGCACAGCAAGACACATCATAGTAAAAATTACAAAACCCAAAGATAAAGAAAAAAATATGATAATAGCAAGAGAGAGGAAACAGAACCCTACAAAGGAAATTCGATCAGACTGACCTCATATTTCTCAGAAGAGACACTCCAAGCAAGGAGAAAATGGGGCCTTATCTTCAAAACACTCTAATACAAAAAGTGTCAACAAAGAATACTTTACCCATCAAAGCTGTCCTTCCTTTATGAAGAAAAAAACAGAACCTTCTCAGACAAAGCCTACAGAAATTTGCTACCACCATCCCCCTCTCCAAGAACTCCTGCAGGAAGCCCTAAGATCGAAACCTGCAGAAGAATAAAAAGAATGAATAATAAAGAAAGAACAAACTAAAGCAGAACCCCAAATGACCACCAGGAACCCATTGTTAGATCCTCAAACATCAATAATTACTTTAAATGTCAATGGGCTAAACTCATCAATCAAAACACAGAGTTGCAGACTAGATTAAAAGACAGAAATCAACATTCTGCTGCCTCCAAGAAACACATCTGATCCCAAAAGACAAGCATAGATTGAAGGTAAAAGGATGGAAAACAATTCTACAAGCAAATGCCTCCCCACCCCAAAAAGGCAGGGGTAGCCATTCTTATAGCAGACAAAGCAGATTTCAAAATAAAAAAAGTAAGAAAAGATAAAAAAAAGGTCACTACCTAATGGTTCAAGGATCAACCAACCAAAAAGACTTAACAATTATCAACATATACTCACCAAATGAGGGTGCATCAAGATTCATAAGACAGCTACTAAGAGAACTGAAAACAAATATAGATAAAAACACATATGTAGTAGGAGACTTTAACACACCACTCTCAACAAAAGACAGATCAAAAAAACAAAAGTTACACAAGGACACAAAAGCATTAAAGGAAGACCTAGACAAAATGGACCTAATAGATATCTACAGGATGCTACACCCACAAGGAAAAGAATATATCTTCTTCTCAAATGCACATAGATCATTCTCTAAAATTGACCACATACAAGGCCACAAAGCACGCATGAATAAATGCACAAAGATGAAAATAATACCAACTTCTTTTTTCAGACCATAAGGGTATCACTAGAAATTAAAAATGAAAAAAAAGCAAGAAGAACACCCAGCACTTGAAGACTGAAAAGCATGCTACTAGACGAAGAATGGGTAATTAAAAAAATTAAAGAAATTAAAACTTACTTTGAAAAAAACAACAAAGAAGACACAACATTCCAAAATGTCTGGGATGCAGCAAAAGCATATCTACCAGGAAAGCTCATAGCAATACAGGCCCATATCAAAAACCAAGAAATTAACCAAAAAACAAAAACAAAACAAAACAAAAAACAACTAATCTACCAACGTGAACAATTAGAAAAAGAGCAACAAAAAACTAAAACCCAACAGAAGACAAGAATTAACTAAAAAGAAGAAATAATCTAGAAGCCAAAAACACTATCCAGAAGATTAACAAAACCAAAAGCTGGTTCTTTGAAAAAAATAAATAAAATTGATAAGCCCCTTGCAAAGCTCACAAAAGAAAGGAGAGAAAATCCTAATAAATGAAATCACAAATGAAAGAGGAGAAATTACAACAGACACAAAAGAAATCCAAAGGATAATAAGAGATTACTATGAACAACTATATGAAAATAAATACAACAATGTGGATGAGATGGATATATTCTTAGAAAGATACAACTCTCCAAAAGTAAACAAAGAAGATACAGAGGTCTTAAATAAACCAATCATAAGCAGTGAAACGAAGCAGTCATCTACCTAAAAACAAGAGCCCAGGACCTGATGACTTTACAAATGAAATCTACCAGACATTCAAAGATGAAATAATGCCTGCACTACTAAAGCTTTTCAAAAAATTGAGAAAGAAGGAAAATTGCCAACACATTCTATGAAGCAAATTTCACATTCATACCAAAACTAAATAAAGACAACTCCAAGAAAGCAAACTACAGGCCAATTTCCCTAATGAACACGATGCAAAAATCTTAAACAAAATCTGGCAAACCAAATCCAATGATGCATATAAAGCATTATTCATCATGACCAAGTGGGATTTATCCCAGGGGCACAAGTACGGTTCAACATCAGGAAATCAAATAACATAATACATCACATCAACAAAGAGAAAAACAAAAACCACATGATGATATCAATAGATGCAGAGAAAGCATTCGACAAAGTCCAGGATCCATTCATGATAAAAGCCCTTGAAAAATTAGGGACTAAGGAACTTACCTCAACAGAATAATAGTCATCTATGACAAACCTATGGCAAATATCATCCTAAATGGGGAAAAACTAAAATCATTCCAGTTGAGATCTTGAACCAGGCAAGGATGCCCACTCTCCCCACTACTCTTTAACATTGTACTGGAAGTTGTAGCTAGGGCAATAAGTCAAGAGAAAAACATAAAAGGGGCACAAATAGGTAAAGAGGAACTGAAGCTATCATTATATGCTGATGGCATGATTCTCTATATAGGAAACCTGAAAAACTACAAAAAAAATTGCTTGAAATAATAAACCAGTTCAGTAAGATAGCTGGATACAAAATCAACATACAGAAGTCAGTGGCTTTCCATATGCCAAAAGTCAAATAGAAGAAGAAATCAGGACTGGGCACGGTGGCTTGGGCCTGTAAGCTTAAGGCTATGAAGCGGCCGGGGCTAGGGATCGCGGTTGGAGTCCTGCCTGGGGCTGGTAGAGAGACCTGGTTCCAAAAAACTAGCTGGGCCTGATGGCACGTACCTATAATCCCAGCTACCTGGGAAGCTGAGGCTGGGGATAGCTTGAGTCTGTGGTACCCTGGGCAATGAGAGCCTGCGGTTCCACGGGCAAAAATAGCGAGACTTAGTCTCAAAAAAAAAAAAAAAAAAAAAAGAGAGAAGATATCAGAAAAGCCATTACATTTACCATCGCACTAAAAAAAAAATTAAATACTTCGGAATAAACCTAACAAAAAACGTGAAAGAAGTATACAAAGAAAATTTTAGAATGCTACTGAAAGAGATAGAACAAGACGTAAGGAAATGGAAAGACATTCCCTGTACATGGATTGGAAGAATTAACATTATCAAAATGGACATCCTACCAAAGGCAATCTACAGATTCAACACAATCCCA
Source organism: Uropsilus gracilis (assembly GCA_004024945.1). Classification (NCBI taxonomy): domain Eukaryota; kingdom Metazoa; phylum Chordata; class Mammalia; order Eulipotyphla; family Talpidae; genus Uropsilus; species Uropsilus gracilis. Next base: position 8,084 of record PVHY01019119.1, read on the forward strand.
ATAAATATTCCAATGACATTTTTTAAAGAAATAAAACCACACATATATAGTCAACTACTCTTTGATAAAGGAGTGAAAAACTTACCTTCAAACAAAGATAGTCTCTTCAATAAATGCTGGGGGAAAAATTGGACAAAGACTTGCAAAAAAATGGAACCAAGACAACTCCCTTACTCCATGTACAAAAATCAACTCAAAATGGATAAAAGACTTAGATATCAGACCTGAAACCATAACATACATAGAGGAAAATGGGAAAAACCCTCCATGAATTACAATTTAGAAATCCCTTTCTGGAAACATCTACAGTCAGGAAAAAAAAAAAGGAAAAAATAAACAGATTGGACTATATCAAACTTAAAAGCTTCTGTACAGCAAAAGAGACAACAGGAAAAACTAAAAAAGCACAATCGAATGGGAAAAAATTTTTGCCCTCCACAAGAGTGATAAGGGTTTAATAACGAAGATCCACAAGGAACTCATACAACTGAACAAAAGCAAAACAAAAAAACACAATAAAAAATGGGGAGAACTAAAAAGACACTTCTCCAAAGAGGAAATACAAATGGACAACAGACACATGAAAAATTGCTCAACGTCACTAGCAATAAGTGAAATGCAAATCAAAACCACAATGAGATACCACCTTACACCAGTAAGAATGGTCCACATACAAAGAACAGGCAATAAGAATTTCTGGAGAGGATGTGGAGAGAAAGGAACACTCTTACACTGCTGGTGGGAATGTAAACTAGTCCAACCACTATGGAAAGCTGTGTGGAGGACCCTCAAGTTAATGAAAATGGAACTACTATTTGACCCAGCAATTGATCTCTTGGGAATCTACCCAAAGGAGAACTCAATGTGGGTACAAAGGGACACCTGTGCTTGGATGTTTACTGGAGCACACTTTATAATCGCAAGGACAATGAAGCAACCAAGATGCCCAAAAATAGATGACTGGATGAAAAAGATGTGGTATATATACACGATGGAATATTACTCATTAATTTAAAATGACAAATTTGACAATTTATGACAACATGGATGTACTTAGAAGAAATCATATTAGCAGAAATAAGTCAAAAAGAAAAAGAAGCCAAATGATTTCACTAATATATGGATATAGTGAAAAAATAAACAAAAGCCTTGAGGAAAAGTCAAAACATACTAAGCACCAAGCTGAAGCACACAACTCTGAGCAGGAGAGAAAGGGAGGGGGGGGGAATGGAGGGAAGGGTGGGGGGGCTAAATCCCTGGGATTACAATGTTATGAAATTTATATAGAAATAGACAAGGGAAAAAAAAAACTGAAATAAAACCATGAGACCTGCAATGATGGGAATGGTATTTCCCATCTGAGATGCCTTCAGCATTATCAAAGGACCCTTCCACTTTAGGGATTGTGGAAAGCCACGGAGACGGGCAGTGGCTGCATGACAAACCAGATCAATCATCTGCCAGGGCCTATCTTGTTCAAAAAAATTGGTGCACAACTTTGACTGGGAGAAATGCTCCCAAACGACAGCAATCAGAACTACAAAACAAGGAGCAAAATACGACAGAAGATGGGCCAGAGCAGCTAAGCAGAAAGAAGGAGTAGGCACTGAAAGCACACATTCATATGTGAAGTGGTGACCACCAGCAAAAAGACACTTGGAAAACTAAGCACAGGCCACTATGCTTATCCCAGGAAACTATGTCCACACTGGACAAAAGGACTTTGCTACAAGAAAGAAAAGGAAGAAACCAAGGAACTAAAAATTAAATAATATATGGCAGTGAAAGAAGATGGAGAGACTGGGGGGGAGGGGGATGGAGGAGGGGAGAAGAACACCCAAAAGTAAACGAACACCCAAAAGTAAAAGAACACCCAAATGTAAACAAAAGTTTTTCAATAAAAATATTTATTATAAAAATAAATGAAAAGAACTGTCTGCATAATTCTACATTTTTGAAATGGATATACTTACTCAAGACCACACTGCTAACAAGCAAACTTATGTAAACACATATCTTAAGAAATTCAGGTCTACTTGTTGCAGTGTTTGATAAAATTTGTGTTTTGACTATTTTCTATGACAATTGCAATGTTTACTGTATGAAAATAAGTTGCAAGCTAGGGGGCCATATTTCTCAGGAATTTCCGCATTTTATCAGACAGCCAATAGTCTATCTCTTTGGGGAAAATGAATGCAAAAGATGACTTATAATAGGCTTAAAAGAATTATTTAAGTTCTGGAGTAAAATAGTTCTTCTGTTCCTTTTCTAGAGATACCCCCTTTTTCAAAAAGTGATCCGTACAGCTAAAATAGGAGTATCATTTTATCCTAAAATTTAATTTTGGTTTACAGTATACCATCTTATATTAAGGATATAGTATTATGAGACTCAGCACAAATTTTACAAAGTGACTTTTTCACTATATATATATATATCAGTTTAGTTTGGTGATTTGTATTACTTTCTAGAATTTAAAAATATAAATAAAAGCTAAAAAATTGAAATAATGGCTTTTCTATAAAACTTGTATTAATTCAGTTTATTAATATTTTGTGATCTGTTGTTTTTCTTAGTAAGGATTATTATTCAGCATTTTAAATTTCATTTTCAGTGTCTGTTACCTATCTATAGAGGGTTTAATAGATTATCATATAAAAACATTTTGCTAATGAAGTGGTTCATTGCTGTTCTCCTCTTCAAGTTATTTAATTCTGTGTCATATATGCTTATGCCACACAGCAAAAGTTAGTACAGTCTTTTCAAGTTCATAACATTACCAAATAAATAATGTGGGATGTGGGTCTATAAAAAAAAAAGTGTCACTTACCAAATAATAATACCTGAAAAGAAAAAAATAATAATTTATTGGTCATTAGTTACATATTAAAAGTATCACCACTGAAATTTATTATTACCTACCCAGAGAGATCCAAATTAAAGGAAAGTATTTATCTATTTTCTTTTTTCTTTTGGCTATGGTTTTTAGAAGTTTTGTACCTTTATAATTTTCAGTTTGAAAATTTAATTAGTTTGAAATGTACTATAAATGAAAAAGACAAGACCTTTGTCTCTTAATAATAGAATATTCCATCAGAATATTGTTGTTCTTCATCCAACCTATTAAGATATTTTTGAAGATCATTTTTAAGGTTTAGTAAAAGTTAGTCTAAATTTTATCATTTTATTTTTATATGAATTTAAGTTGTGATTAGTTGCTAATAAGTTTTGAGAGTTTAAAGTTTTCATGTAAAAATCCATGGAATTATAATGAGATTTTAGTTCCGTAAGTACATTCAAATTTTCATTGTCACTTACAGAGGATGTTCATGGAATGAGGATCAATCTTTTCTGTTCCTAATTTCAATAATTTTTAATATTTTTCCTGAGAAGTATTCACTCAACACTACCATGCTCATGTAATAGATAGCCATCCTGTCCATCTATTTCAAACAGAATGGGGGACTATAATGAGATGAATTCATGAAAACTCCTAATAACATATTAGAACTAAACTGAAACTCTGTGATTAAACTCTGTGATTTATGGTGAAATGGTTATAAACAAAGTGACTGCTGAGACTGCTATAAATTTAGCAAGTTTACCACACATTTTGGCTTAACAATTGGCATTGCTTATTGTGGGAGTGACCTCCCATCCCTACTCTCTCTTACCATCAAGTCCCTTTGCAAAAGGGACAAACTACATAATATTCCTAAGAAAATATTGTGGTGACAACCTTACAACTTTGGATTTTGCAGTGAATATGGGGGGGGGGGGAGGGATGGAAGAGGGAGAGTGATAGAGGGAAAGGAGAGAAAGATTTTTTTCTCCTAGTTTATCACCATTTCCATTTACAAGTCTGTTGTCTGAGCTTGAGTCTGTACCTATTGGATATTCTTGGCTTAACTTCAGTATGTGCTTACACTATGCATGCTGCATGGCTGTGGCCATATTCAATTAGAATTTTGTAAAACTACTTCTTTAAACTTGTTTCAATAAATTTAAGCCAGAGTCATTTTCCATATGCTATTCATGCAGTTCAAATGAATTAAACTAACATTTGAATGAAATTTTTATAAAAGAACTCAAATAATCGCATATTTTAAAATGAAAAACTTAAAGCAGTATCGGTCACCTGTTCTACCTTTCATCAACATTAGTAAAATGAAAACAAAATATAGGTCTTGCTCAGAATCTTTACTCATGTTATTCAATTTTTCCTGTAAATTTTATATGTTGTGAGTCACAGAAACTTCTGATTTACACATACATGCCATAGTAAAGCAAGCATTGATAGTCTGTATGGTAAAAATTAGACTCTTCATTTTGCTTTCCAACTCTACACAAAAACACTTATGTGATGCAAACTACATATTCAATCAATGTTTGTGTTATGTCAGTGTTTTTCTCTTACAGAAATAACAGATTTTGTTAGCTAAATCTTTCAAATCTCATTTAATTTTTGACATTATTTCCATTAATAACTCTCACCTCTTAGTCTTTGGTTTGTTTCAGGAGACAAACTGCACTCAATGAGAAATTTCATAATTACACAATATCCCAAGATGTCATGCCATTTGAAACATTTTGGTCAGTCCATCTCTTAAATTGGCCTTATTGATCAAAGCTGAACATTTTTAGAATTTTTTCAGGTATATTACTCTCTAACAATCCCCCTTCATATTTCCCTTTACATCAATATGAAATTTGAAACCATAAAATTAAAATACACACAAAAGGATGCAGGTAAAACATTCTATGGCACTCATCTTAGAGATACTTTGGGGACATCTTAACTCCATTGGTAACCTAACACAATTAGCAAAGGAAACAAAAATTTAAAAATAGCACTATGTCAAATTAAAAAATTCATACAGTGAAAGTAATACTCATTAATAGGAGATAGTCCACTGAATAGAAGATAGTAGTGATGAGATACTTAATATTACTACTTTCATTCAGCTACTGTTTCTAGTAATAAATATGATTCATTGATTTAAAATTATTTTATTTAGCCGAATAATTGACACTCTCCCTGTTTGTTCATTGATAGAGCACCAATTACTTCAGTCAATACATGACAAAAAATAAGACTTTTGGAGAATTGTAGGCAACTTTCTAACAAAATTTTATATCTTAAAAGGATCTAAAGAGATTGGTTTGTGCTTTTACAGCAGATGTCACAGGAAGCCTGATGCTATTTTCCTGCAAGGGTTAGTAGGTAGAGTTGACACACAGTATATGTGAGGAAGCATACTTTTCAATGATTCATATAAATAAAATTCACCAATCATAGTTTTAATGAAACTCATATCTTGCAGAATAATAGTGGCAATGAAGTGAACTCAGCCTTTCCCTAACTCTTGTCAGTTCAATGAGGTGTTAATATTACGGTCAATGGGAGGGTGCATGGTCATATTAGATGTTGTAACTACTTTCTTTCATTCTGCTTTTTAAAATAACAACATTCAGCAATCTATTTACATGGAAAGCCTTTCAATGTCAAATCTTAATTTAATGAAATCAGCATTTTTTCTACATTCACAATATGCCATGTAATTGCCTGTTGGGAAGAAGGTGGGAAGATATTTCTAATATCAACTTCAGAAACTAGCATTTAAAGTTTTAATGGAAAGAAATTGCTCCTTTTCTCAATAGCATCAGAACTTCAATAATTTTACTTTTCATTTTGAATCCAAACTAAGAAAACTTAGCTTTAAGAAATATCACAATTTTTGAATACTAATATCAACTACCTTTGCTTTACTTCTGTTTTCTGTAATAATACATCTATATATAAACATTAAACAATGAAAGCAATATTCCCACTAGTAGAACTGTTTCTGTAGGGTCTTTAAAATCAACTGAACATCTACAACAAACTGCACTAATAAGTAAAGCACAAATAACTTGATTAAAATATAACATTTTATACTAAACAAGACTAAAACTAAAACTCTCGGATTCAGTAAACCAAGCATTTCACCTTAAATTCCCTGTAAATAGCAACAACCAATTATCAAACTGCATTTAATGTATAAATTACAGATCAACACGTCCAAAGTCAAAAGTCATATTTCTTCTCAATTTGCTCATTCTCCTGGAGAACTATTTTGAATGAACCATTTCTTTGATCAAAATACCTCTAGGCCTTTAACTCTCCTCTTAACATATTTCATGGGTATCTGAATTCTATTAATTGCATTATAGTTAGCATTTCTAAAGATTGATTTCTGCCTAATTACCAGGGAGTTAAGTCAAATTTTCATTTTCTTCAACTTAAACCAAAAAAATTCTTCCTCCTTATCTACAGATGATCTATTATCCTATCTTTCACAAAAATTAAGCAAAATATAAATACAATAATTTTCCTGTTTCTTTTTTAATGTTTCCCAGGGGCTTCCAAAGCTTAATGGCTTATTAGAATATCATTGGATATACTCTAAGTTGGCTCCGTTGCCTAATTTGCCTTTATTACATAAATATAATTGACATTATTTCAGAATCAAAACTCTGTAGTTCCCTTAACTTTCTAATATATTTCTAGTTCAGCACATGCTGTTCTGCCTTCTGAAATTCTTTATTGTCACCAGCCTTCCAATTTTACTTTGTTCCTATCTGGGGAAAATAAAATGTCCTATTTTATGATACATATAAAAGTTCTCTTGATGCATTCAAGTTGATCAATTATGATTTGTGTCAATATATTATTTTGGAAATACTTGCAAAACTGCACTTACCACATTTTATTTCAATGATTTACTTACATCACTATCTGGTTCTTTTGTGTGCCCTTGAGAGCAAACAGTTCCATATTAATCTTTTTATCTGTAGCGCTCTCTACAGTGTCTGACACATATTATTACTCAATAAATGCTTGAATTTAATTGACAAAGAGTGAATCAAAGATCATGTACTCATCTGCAACTCTACTAGTTATACAATATTATTTTAGTTTGTTGAGTATACCAAACAAGGAGATAGACTTTGGGATTTTTGGCAAAAACAACAATTATCACTGATTAAAAAGTCATTTCTTTAGATTATGGCATGTTTTAAAAGGGATTGAAGTCTTATATAAAACAAAACTGATAATGAGAATCAGGTTTGATCTCATTGTTTTATTTTTTAGACTAAAATTTTCAATTTTAGTTTCTAATTTTTAAAGGAAGAATAATACCTTCTTCATAAGAATCATTGCTTATTTACTGAGTCAGATTTGAAAAAATACTTTAAAAATGAGTAGTAAGATATTTTAACTTAAACAAAAGTGATAATTCCTTTTTGTGAGATTTGGCCTTCTTTGATATTTAATTTCTGCTTATATCCATTGCATGAATTGAGGGAAATCATGAATCATCAAACCTCATAGGAGATGTTGGAAACTGGCCAGATAGAGAAGACATTCTAATTGAAAATATTTTACATTAAAATAAGATTGCAGAAGGTAGGAGGAATAACACAACTTGCCTCTGTGATGTTGTATATCTGATATAAATAGAAATCATTTAAAAAGACATTTTAGAAAGATTTTGGTTCTTTCCATGCTAGTTATCACATTCTAATTGAAACATCAGACATTCTAGCTGAAGAAAATCCTCCAAAAGATATTTAAATTGAGAAAAAATTATGTTGCTTAATATATCTCTATATAACATTATTAACATCTATTGTACATTTTTATCATGTGACCCTATCCCTAACTTTGTCAGCTTAATGAGTTGTTAATAATGTGGCCAATGGAAGGGAGCATGTTCATATTAGTTGTGTACCAGTGTTTTCTTTAGTTCTGCTTTTATTTTTATTTTCCTTTTTAAATATAAAAATTTTTTTGTGGAAAGAAAACAAGTTACATAGATAGGAATACATATTACAATACCATAATTACAAAATTATAACCATTCAAAATCATATATTATTTACTGATGTGTGATTTAAAAGTTTCAAATACCACTGGCATGGCAAACATCAGATCCAGTGTCCTAATTATAATTTCAGGGAATGTATAATGGGGAAGAGAATAGAAGAGATATCCACAGAAAATTTTAACTATCTCTGTGATTTTTTTAATCTAATTTAATTTTTTAAACTTGCATATATATGTGTATTTATATTTATATTACATTATTGCATTATTGTGTACTCTGGGGTTTTCCCACTTCACTAACACCTGTTAAACATCCTGATCATTTGTGCTCTTCACCTCCCCTGCCCTCTTCCCCCTCCTCCTCTCATTCCATTGTTCAACACTTTACGATTTATCTATGTGCATTTTATGTAACTATGTGGGTGTAATTTTTTTCTTACAATAAAGAAATATATTTCAAGATTGAAAGCAATTTAATGCCATATAGATAATAAAACTTGAGTTATAAATAGGTTATAAAGTCTTCTAAATTTACTTATTAGAGATATCTATAATAATTATACTATATTATTATAATAATACATTAGTAATAAATTACATCTAACAATTATAATAATAATATCATATTAAATATAATAATAAAATAATATAAATATATTATGTCTAACAATGATAGCAATTTCATTGTTAATATTTAATATTAATTATATCATAACATATATTGATCAATAACATGATATTAGTTATATTTTTGATATAATTGTTAGCCATATAATTAATAAAATAATATATTATTTATATAATTATCAAGATATTATAATAATATAATATTGATATATAAACATGAATATATTATAAATATGAAATCATAAAGACAGCACTGTTTAACAGACTTTCCACAAAATAAAAAATATATAAATAAGGAGTTGAAAGTAATAAGTGTACTAAATTTTTAGGTTATCACATTTAATTTTATTTTTGTGGTTACATTTTTACTTCTATATGCACATTTCACATTCATGCTCCACCAATCCCCTATGTCAATATTCAGTCTACTTTCTACCTCCATCCCTCATGTTCCCTCTAGTGGCCTATAAATGTTTTTCAAGAAGTCCAGGATTTGTTATTATGTTTTGCCAGAGTATTTTTTGGTTATTTATATTCTATTGATGAGTGAAAACATTTGATATGTCTGTCATTCGCTTTCTGACTTATTTCACTTAACCCAATCACCTGAGGGTCATTCATTTTGTCCCCAAATTATTTTTTTAACAAGCTGTTTAGTATTCCATTTAGTATCTATGCTACAAATTTGTTATCCAGTTAGCAGTCATTGGCACTTAGCTTGATTCCATGACTTTGTAATTATGGACAGTGCTATTATAAACATAGGAGAAAGTTTTCATTTGCCTTGGGTTCATATCTAGGATTGCAGTTGCTGGGCTAAACCACTAAAATCTGACAAACTGCTCTCTAAAATGATTGTAACATTTTGTATTCTCATCAGCAATATATGGGAGCCTCAAGTTCCACATTTTTCTTTAATATTTAGTATTGCATTCATTTTAATCTTACAATTCAATTTAAAAGATACAATTAAAATTGTAAACCGATTATTTTTTTATATTTGATCAAGTGCAATTCAGAGCATTTTTTCCATTTTAATGTTTATTGCCCTCTGTGACTTGAATCCTTGCTTTTCATAAGATCATACAGAACTTTCTTAATTTTTTCCCCTAAAGTTTCTAGATTTGGACTTACATTTGGGTTTATGATACATTCAAAATAATATCAGTTCGTAGTAATAGGCAAGAGTTGAAGTCCATTTTTATCATATAGCCATTCATCCATTGCATTATTAAAAATATTAATATTTCCCTATCTAATTTCCTTAGAACTTTCATTAAAAATAATTTAGTTCCATGTGTGTAAGTCAATTTTTGGATTTTCTTGTGCTCCACTGATAACTCGGGTTTATCTCAACATTAGTACTATACTCTTTGCTATTAAGTTTTGAAACTAAGTACTGTATGTTGCAACTTTTCTCTTTTTCAAGGTTATAATTGTATCAAAAGACTTTTTTGAAGCATCTCAAAAGGCTTTTATTTTAAGATGAATTTTAACATCAATCTTTCATTGTTCTGAAAATAGTGCTTGGTTATTTTGATTAAAAGAATATTGAAGATATACATCAATTTGAGAGGAACTCTGTTCATATATTTTCAAGTTCTTTCTGTATTAAGTGATTATGTGGATTACTCGATACCTGATGACAATGCTAAGGTATGGATATGTTAAATATACCATGTGAGCCTGCATGCCATGGCAAGCTCTACTCTTGAGGACTTCAAGTAATAAATAATTGTTTCAATGGCATTGCCCTCTATGCGTTGCCACTTAGTCACCTCCGTAAATTAAAATTCCACACAAATGATTGGAACATAGGTCAGTTGCAAAGCAATCATAAATAAACTGACCTCTGCTGTTGCCAAGAGAGTTCAACTTCTTAAGCAGCACATCATAAATTCTATCGTCCTTACCTTGAACAAGAATTAGTAGCCAGATATCTAGACTGTGTCCAGAGATAAAGATGAGTTTTCACTATTCAAATAATTCAACAGTAGCTCCACAATTTTAGCTCTGACTTTGGTCATAATTCACTCATGGTTATTTTCTAATATCTATATCACAATGTATTGAACACAAAAAGCAAAAGGATTCTGGAAAAATAATTATTTGCATCATCTAATTAAGTCTGTATTTTTACAGAAAAAATTTTTGTTTACTAAATAATTCAGCATAAATGTTTTCATGATCATGTAATAGTGTGATGATTCTTTGAGTGTGAGTTTTGAACTTTATTATAGGTATAAGTGTATTAATTCAATACAGCCACCAAAGTGCACCTGCCACCAGATCACCCCCAGTCTACTCTTAAAGGTCATTACATATTTTAGACAAGTAAAACCTTTAGTATGCTATTATATCCATAGCACAAGTTAGGTAATTTTCCTTTCTTGATATTACATAGGAACTCTGAAGTTTAGAAAGAATTCCCTCATTTTGTGATGAGAAATAAGATTAAATTTCCTAGTAGTTCAGTTCATTTTCTTATACAATCAACATTTATTAGGAATATATCATGTAAAAGTTAGGAAGTTATAATAGTAATTAAAGATTTAGCCTCTTCCATTAGCTCACAGAGTAATCTGGATCTTTTCATATGTTATTATCCTGATTCACTTTTCTAACCTCCACCAAAGATAATGATAAATGCCTTGAAGAAATCTTATTTCTACCTTCAAGGAATAAAGTAATGAAAAATTCTTATGAACTTAATATAGTATTTTGAGGATAACATATACTTTCTTCTTTATACCTAATATTTAAAATATTAAAAATTTACTAAAATTCATTCACTTGTATATACTTACTGTTTCTTACAAAATCTACATCTTTGTAGATTTTTACTAATTAACAATATTTCTAACCCACACAATTATTTGTGTAAAGATTTTAATCAACATTTTTATTTTCTGGATAAATCTGTATTTACTAAGAGTGTGTACCTAAATGTTCTCCAACTCTCCTACAAAATCTACAACTATTGAAAACAATTATGATACCAAAATGACTTTGACAACAGAAGTGATCATATATTTAAGTCATAATATATAATGGTATGTTCTAGATATCCCATTGCTCTCAAAAATAAGTCCCTGAAATTAAAAAGAGATTGAAATGAATTTATTCATCTAGTGTTATTAGCTGATATCATTGTTATTCTTTGGATTTCTAACATTACCATATGAGTAATTATTTTATTATCCAAATGCAAATAATACAAAAAATAGTTCCCTAACCCACCTTACACATTTTAGCAACTTGAATAGAATTATATATTTCTAAATATAAAAATATTTTTACAGTGTTAATTCATATTTGTTCTCTTCATGAAGTGAAGACACACTCTTTCTTCAAAATTTCAACTCTGCACCTCAGATTTCAGTTACAATGAGCAAGGAATCTGATGTTATCATCCCATCCTTATAGAAAGAAAAATAAACAGAAATCCTAAAACTTTTCTTGGATTCTGCAAAGAGCAGAGTTTATAGAATTAATCAACTCTTGTTTTCTTAAGGGATAGGCAAATCGAGAGAGTACCAGAGGTCTAATTACCAGGAGCAGAAAATCTAGGCACTACAAACTAAAATCATTTAAATGATAAGTTTTACATTGGGAGCTGCAGACCTCCATGTTTTTGTAGGTATTAATACTCAGGAGTTCAATAACTTAACTTTTATTGTTTTATTTCTAGTAATTCAGGAGGATATGATGGGAAGGATCAAAGAAATGTTCATGGTTCCCACTTCTGATAGTGTGCCTGAAAGTTAAAAAAAAGTAACTTTCATTACTTTTTTCGTTGTGGAATAATCAGAGTATTCTTGAAATTAAAGTGCAATTCTCCTGGGAAATTCTTCACTACTTTTCCAAACCCAAAAAAATCCATTTCCATTTCTCTGACTCCAGCAGGGATAGGCTTTCTTTACAAGTTAGGGGTGTGTGTGTGTGTGTGTGTGTGTGTGTGTGTGTGTGTGTGTATTATATTTTATAGAGAATGGTACAAAACCACAACACTGGTAGACTATAAAATTGAAAATGTGTGTATTCTATCCTCAGAGTAGGGGAGCATAATTCTCAACTCCTTACATTCAACCTGGGTTTAGTAACTTCCTTTTGAAGAGAGCAGTTTGAAAGCGAATAAAGGAGGAAAGGGAAGAGTAACTGCTGTGGAGAAATCTGAAAAATCATTCCTTCAACCTTGTGATCAAGTTCAACAGTGACAGTAATAAGTCAATTTCAAAGTATTTACTGTTTTTTTTTTTTTTTTTTTGTCTTAAGTATCCAAAAGGGTGAGTTAATTATATAAGGAAAAGGAAAGGATGCTTGCAGACACCGGAGGGAAGTGGAACAACTTTTGGAAGTTTTAGAAAGAAATACCAGCATAGACACAGGCAGACAGGGAACCTCTCATGTGATGATGAAATAACCTTTACTTGTGTGATCTCCCTTTCAAAAACAAATCATTTAAAGGAAAAATAACATACATCTAAGAATTGTGAACCTATACCACTAAATCATACAGTGTTTCAAGCTAACAATACCTCAATAAAAGTACATTTGAAAATGAAAAAAAAAAAAGCTAAAAATAGATAATCCCAGACTAATCATAAGGCTTCAAATATAGGGTTTCAAATATAGCACATATGCAGAGAAATTCCACATGGTCATCATCAAAGGTGATGAATATGTATCATCATCAAAATCACTACCTCTGTGGTCAACTAATATGCATTATTGAGATTTTCCCATAAGTAGGACATTTTTCTAGCTATATCTCAATTACCACATTTCAGTGTAAAAAAGTTCTGTAATATTGGTTATATTTCTCACTATGAACTGGATGTATCATATGTGTTAATCAATTTATTTAATTACATTTTTATTGAAATACTTGTCACATACAAAAATGACTGTGGACAAATTAGTTTCTGAGGCTTGGCATTTTAAGTTGATAAAATGAGACAGTTTCACTAGAAATTTCAACGTCCTTTTCAGCTCTGAAAATATCTGAATATATATGATCAAGTATCAAAGATCATATATGAAAATACAATGAGAGCAATTGATCTTACTTTCATTACTTTTCATTGTTGACAGCATTTAAAATAATTTACCTCATATAATATTGCATATTTTTCAGTTTCTGGGAGAAACTGAGTCAAAAGCATTATTTGTCACTTCTACATTTAAAACAACTTTGCAAATCAGAGAAGTTTACAGAAAATTGGAATGTTAGTCCTACTGGAATTTTGATCATTTCAACAATGACTTCTCCATATACTCATTCTATATCTGTAATCTAAATATTTTCAGACATTAATACCATAGTATTATTTTAGATGGAATTTTGTTATGTTTATAAATAAGCCATGGTTTACTTAATATTTTAATAGATGAAGATATGTAAGCCAAAAATTTTTGAAACATATTTTGTCCTTGCTTTATAAACTAATTCTTATTAGATATCTTTTCTATATTATTCCCATATTCTAAGCTACACGGTCTCTCTGTTTCCTCAGTTAAAAGATTAATTTGTGATGCAGAAATTTTATGTGACTTTGTTAGGACTACAATACATATTCAGAATTAACTGAGATTCCTTTAAATCAAAGTAACTTTTTTTAACTTAAAACAAAGATGAAGAATTTATATTAATTTTTCAAGAATAATTGCTCAAAAACATCTCAAGCAATAACTGTGCACATATACTTAGGCTGCAATTGCTGCCACAGATAAATTTAAATAACATATTTTAAGAATTTGACAATACTTTTTCATTCTAGACATTAGGACTCCAAACCCATTAACAAAAAAGAAACATAAAAGGCAAGTAAATATTAATGCTGTTTGTTATATCTTTCCACTTTAAATGTTTCATGATCAGAAATTGGAGTAGTAGGAACAGTATAGAGAGACTATAATGTGATATGACTAATATACATAATTAATATCTGTTTCCACCTTGTTCAATATTAATTATGAATACTGAATAACCACATTTAACTATTTTGAAATTCCCCAAAGGTAAATGTAAAAATGCACTTTTCTTATAGGTCAAATTATGTAATTTATGTAATTTAATGTTAGTAGATGAGATTAGCTTATGAGTGAGCTTTTTACTGTTCAATTAGAGTGGGAGTAGAGAAGAGTTGTGGGGCAGATATAAAACTGAGAGATGAGTAAAATGGGTACAGCATTATTCTATCTTTACTTTAAACGTTTAATTATTTCAATAATAAAAGAGAGTATCTAGCTTTTGGGAATGAGATTCCAATTTATTGTCTTTAATATAGATAAAGGGAAAGTTAATTTAATCCTATACTTGAAACTTGAGCTTTATGTAACACTAAATGATTGCTTCTTACCTTAAATCATTAATTGTAGGTGCTTTGTGAATCAGCAAGACTTTACTAATAAACTGCAGAATTAACCATTTAAGTTTTGAAAGTATGAGGTAATTTTTTTTTATTCTTTTACTTGATTTGTTGAACTCTCTTAAGTATTCCTCCTCCTGCAACTTTCTTATGTTGTACAGTGTTTTTGTTTGCCTTGTCAGCTCAATGCTTGCACCTCTACTACCAATTTATTGATTCATCCGCCTCTGACAGTCCAATTTCACCTTTAGAGTTGTTTTACCTCTGGCACAGCCTTCTTGACTGGAATCTTTTAAAAGCAAACTTTGTCACTATACCAACTATGGATTTCAGGACTACTCTGAAAATCATGCCTTCTGATCAAATGAATGGAGAGGTATAACTATTTTCCAAATAAGATCAAAGTAGAACAGATTTCAAGTCACTTTAGCTCACTTAAGAGGCTCTTTTTCACAACTGACAGTTTGAAACCAATTCTATGTGCCCCTAAATAACAAGGGATAAATCTAACTTCTTCAAGTAGTTTCCTTAAAGTTCCTCTTCTTACATCAAAATCAGAGAAGGAATCATGTCATTCAAAATGGGGGAATGGAGTACAGAGAAAACTCTCAAAATAAATCATACCTCAATTTTACAAGTGTCCTTTTTATTTTCAACCAAGTTATAGCTCTGATATGAGAATGTTATCAAAACAGATAATGAAAATGTACTTATCTCATTCTGCTTATAAGTTTGACACCCGGTTTTTATTTATTATCAGAGTTTCCAATAAAACTGAGAAAGTTGCAGCTTTTAAATTTGTTATTTCATAAAAAAACTTTTTCTACTAACAATTTTTGCAATGTTTAATAGTGTTACATTTAAAAAATACTTTTTCCCACAAATTAGTTGATTAGTTAACATGTGAAGCTGCAAATTATAACCACAAAAAAAATGTGCACTTGTGTTTCTGCAGTCACTGTATTTTCTCTGAAAATGAAACTGCCTTCTGGAAGATGATGTTATCGGGGGAAATGGTCTAGCCATCCAGAACAGGAAAACTCCCTCACCCCAACAATCTCTTTGTCAGTCACAAGTTAACATCACCTAAGTTAATATAAGTTGTCCTATAGTCTTATTATTAAGATTAAAAATGAACATATAAATTATTTAATCATGATTTCCTTTTGCTGCCATTGTCAAGGAGAATATGGCCTATGAATGTTATAACTCTAAATCAAATACACAAGCAGGTTTCTCTGAGTTGCACAAAAACCCTGACTGCCATGAGTATTTCATAGTATTGTTCCTCTAGGTTGCAAATGGAAGATAAAGCAGTTGTTGTTTGCTTGTTTTTAATCCAAGTCTTGACTATGGAGTTTTCAGTGTAAGCCATAGCCATGATTAATACAACAGATTTTGATTAGCATCACCTGGAGATATACAAATCTGTACCTATTCCAATAATTTGAAAATCTTGATCTTAGTCTCATCATCATCCTATAACAAACCAATAACATCTGTACTTGAAGATGTGACACAATAACATCTGTACTTGAAGATGTGACATAAAACTCTGAGCAGTATTAAACAAGCCACTGAGTGCATAGCTACCACATGATCAGATTTTATTTTATAGAAGGTACCAACAACAGAGGTATTCATTAAAAAGAATTTTCTTAAACCACTATTTTGACAGATCTACTCCAAAAAATCATATGTCAAAATGGTAAAAGAACAGAAATAAATATTTTATAACTAATTTGATAAAGTAATCAATATTAAATGAGCTATTTTGAAATCTGAACTGGGTAGAATATAAGTAAAGTTTATATGGTACACTCCTTAATTCAAAGAGTTAGGTCTTAGTGTGATCTTATTTAGCCAATAGTTACAGATCCTGGTGCAGAAAAAAAGGTTTTTTACTAAATAGATAAGTTTATTATTTATAAATTTGCTAATTCACCATATTAGTGTACATATTAATGTACCCAGGGGTTCTGGCAATATATAGCAAGATAAAAATTTGATAGATAAATACATAAAACCTAATGCAATAAGATGCATATGCAAGATTTAGTGACATTTAAAGCAGGGCAAGTATAATGGTAGATTAATCAATGCAGGAAAAACACAATTCATGAGACAAATGGTTGTGGTCAAAGTGCCAAAAAATTGCAGAAAGCTACTGAGTAACAAGAAGAAATAATTCCCCACACATGCACAGAAGACCAGTCACAAGAAAAGGCTTTAAAGAACCCCTGCCTGGAATGAAATTGAATAGCTGAACACATAGATGCAATCTCCTTTGAATTTCAAATTAACAGGTGAATAGTTGTACAAGAAATAGTAAAAACAAATCTCTTAACTAAATCTATGCTTTTTGTTATATTTTGCTAGTGTCCTGCATTTTGTTGGGCATCCCAAAGTTAAAAGGAATCTTGGACTAAAGCATAGCTATTGAAAAATGATAGCTTAATGAATGTCTAAATAGTATTATAAAAGTTTCAATATTGATTTTAAGGAGTGTTTTATATTAGTCATAAATAAGAGGGAAACTTGCATTTTAAATAGAAAAAAAAAGTCTGTATTTCAGGTTTCTTAAGTAATCCTGTGTCATTTGGTAAATATCAATGTTTATCACAGAAGTCAGAAAAACAATTGATTTTAAATATTTTTTGCACTTAAAACAGTCCTTATAATAAATTATAAGGTGCTTCTTACAACTATGACTAGAAATTTTTACATATTTTATGCTAATTTTAATTTTTTAACCACGATTGATCAGGAGACATTGCATCCAGTACAGAGTTAATAGAAGAATCATTTATTTGCATCTTTTTAAAAAATATAAAATGCTGTTTCATAGCACAATTCTGTCATTTTCAACAAAATTAGTGATATATAGGTATCTTAATAATAATATTTTATTATGCAAAGAAATCTGTGTATTAGCCTTAAACTAGATCATACTCTAGTGACAAAATTGTTTATCCACCAAATCAGAATAGCTCTTAAGTCTGTATGTGTGTGTGATGGGGGTAGGGGGGTAGGGGAATATTATGTGAAGTGAATCAGAACTGCATTGAGTAAACTAAGATAGCTACCTAAATCACAGGCATCCCTGTAACTGCCAAGATAATATTAAGTTGTCTAGAACAGAAAGTTGAAATGACTGCATTCATTTTAGACAAAGTAAACCTCAGACCAGAGAAAGTATTAGGGATAAAAAAGGAGCATTAAAATAGAACATCAAAATGCATGCAGAAAATGATAGTGTTGTAAGGAACAGTAGAAATACCCACTATTATATTTGATGACTTCAGATCTTAATATATGATTAACTGATAGATAAAGAACATAAAAGCCAATGAGGATAGTGTTGATCTAAATAGCAATTATCACTTATCTTAATCTAATGGCAGTTTTAGAATATTTCAGCCAACAGGAGCAGAATATACAATAGCTAATATTTATTCACATACTATTATTTCCCATGGCCTATATGAAAAATATGTATATATGTCAACATATATATTGAAAAATTGAATTAATAATGAATAACTCTTAAAAATTTTAAGTATGAAGTTCTATTGATTTCATTAAAATAATCTCCAATACTTACGTTTGAAATAGTATCAATACCTCACAACCTCTAGAAATTTTAAACAGAGGGAACACTTCCTAACCCATTCTATAAGACTAGCATTTCCTAATACTGAAACCAGTTAAGGACACTACAGATAGGGAAAATATACACCAATATCTCTTAGGGCTGTAAGATTAAAACTCTTAGCATAAGTTTTTTTTTATTATTATTAATTGATGTATTATTTAACAAAAATCAGTATCAATTTATGACAAAACTCTAGGTAAGTTAGGAATATGAGGCAACTCCCTTATACTTATAAAGAGCACATACAAAAATATATAGCTAATGTCATAATTAATAATAAGAAAATAAACTATTTTCATAAGTTTGGGAGTAAGGAAAAGATTTCTTTATTACATCGACTATTCAGCATCATATTGACTGTCCTACTCATTTTCCAAATAATGATGATAATAATAATAAAAATAGTAAATAATAATAAAATATAAAGAAAAAGAAATAGTATAAATATATATTTGAAAAGGAGAAATCAAATTATTTTCAAATGCATGATTGTATATGAAGAAAATTTTAAAAAATGCAGAAAGTACTCCTGATATTAATAAACTAGTATATTAAGTTTGCAAGATAAACTTACATGTACAATTCCATTGCCATCCTAGTAAATTGGCAAAAATTTGAATTTGTTTTATGAAATTTCACCATTAAAAATGAGCAATAATAGTTATAAACCTTACAAAATACAGTACCTATATGTTGAAAACAAATAAATCTGATAAAAACAAGCAAAGAAGAATGAAATAAATAGAGATAGTCCATGTTCATGGATTAGAAAAGAACATTTTCAAAATATTGATTTTTCCCAGGCTGATTTCTTAATAAAAAAATTTCAAATAAAATCACGCTGCTTTTGTAGATTTTGGTAAACTATTTTTTAAAGTACCCATGGGAAGGCAAATTTTTAATCATTGCAAAGTTGAAAAATAATCAGATTTAACTCTTAAACTTAAAAATTTTCCCATTGACATGCCCTTTGTTATTTTTTGGAGTTTTTATATGAACTTTCTTCAATTATACTTTTTAGAATATTCTATATTTTGTAATGTCATTAGATTAGATAATGTTTTGATAGGGTGTGCCCCCCCCCCCCCCCATTGTCTCCTGTTTAAGATTGCAGATTTCAAGGACAGGTAATGTTAAAATGGGGGAATGACCTTAGCTGGAATTTCCCTTCAGGGGGATGCAGGGGGAAGAAAGAAGTGTAACAGATTTCCTGGAAGGCGGGAAATCAGGGTATATAAAGGGTGTGCAAACAAAGAGAAGGATTGGATGCAGATTCGAATATGGAGACTGGATAGAGAGAGAGGTTCAGTGGAGGAGAGATGGGA
>PVHY01019120.1:0-27931 GCA_004024945.1 Uropsilus gracilis
TTTTTTTTTTTTTTTGAGACTAGGTCTCGCTATTTTTGCCCATGGAACTGCAGGCTCACATTGCCTGGGGTGCCATGGACTCAAGCAATCCCCAGCCTCAGCTTCCCAGGTAGCTGGAATGACAGGCACGTAGCACCATGCCTAGCTATTTTTTTGGGACTAGGTCTCGCTATGTTGCCCCTGTTGGGTCTTGAACCGCGATCCCCGGCCCCAGCCATGGCTTTCTAGACTGCCGCTTACAGGTATGCGCCACCATGCCCGATCCCCAGTAGATATTTCTTTGCAGAGTCATTTTAGACAGGCGTCCTGTTGGAGAAGAAGACCTACGCCTGCCATGTCATATTTGCCTTTCTCCTCTAGGTTCGAGTGAGGGTGTTTGAAGCCCGGCAGCTCATGGGCAACAGCATTAAGGCACAGGTGAAGGTGGTCATTGGAAGCCATGAGTTCCACACGCGATTCAAGATGGGGAATAACCCTTTCTTCAATGAGGTGGGCACACCTGCCCTGGGGGGACTGAACAGGGCTCAGCAGGAGCAGGTGCTTCCTGCAGAGAGCTGGCAAGTTGTTTCTTCACTATAATCCTTTCCTCTGTTTTTTCCACAAACTTTCCTGAGCACCTAGGAGGGCCATGCACACTGGGCCGGAGACACACAGTCATTGGAGTCCTGTATTTGAGGAGCCATTTGGGGGTGTTCTGGCATGTGAACACATAAGCAAAGATCTTGGAGTAAAAGAGAGGGGGTGGCGGGGGAGGACGACGGAAGTTGAGGAGGGTCATAAATGCAGCTATGAAATGCAAGCTCAGGCTGGCCATGGTGGTGCATACCTGTAGGCGGCAGCCTAGGAAGCCGCGGCCAGGGCCAGGGATCTCGGTTCGAGTCCCGCCAGGGACAACATAGCGAGACCTAGTCCCAAAAAAAATAGCTGGGTGTGGTGGTACGCACCTGTAATCCCAGCTATGTGGGAAGCTGAGGCTGGGGATTGCTTGAGTCTGTGGTACCCCGGGCAATGAGAGCCTGCGATTATACAGGCAAGAATAGTGAGACCTAGTCTCAAAAAAAAGAAAAAGAAAAAAAAGAAATGCAAGCTCAGGCCATGTTTGTCTTACCTTCCCTAGAACCCCCTCAGTGTGACATTGTCACCTCCCCAAATCGCTGCAATGCTCATAATAGCAGGAACTCTAAGAATACTCCTTGAGTTATTTAATGAATAGATGAAGAAATAAAACATAAACGCACAAAACAGGCAGAAATCAGTGGGTGAGGGAACTCAGGAAAGGCTCACCAGGAAGGCTCTACCTGGGAAAGGACAAGGTAGGAGAAGGTAATTTATGAAATTATAAGGAATGTGTTTGCAGAGGCCTGGAAAAATGAAGCAAAACTGTAGGGATATGGGTGTGGCTGCAGGGGAGCCTGCAAATGAGCTGGGGTCATTCCCACAGGGCACATGGGAAGCATCTGCATCTGAGAAAGAGGTTCTGGCAGCGGCAGGGAGTGGAGGTGGAGTGGGCTGACAGGGCAGTCTTGAAGGAGGCAAGGCTCAAATCTCCAGCCAGGGGCAACTTGCTGGCCTTGAGGTGCTCATGACAGATTTTCCAGGGATTCTGCTCCCTATCAGGGCAGAACCCCCTGGTAGGCTGCTGCTTCCAGAGGAGGAATGTGAGCGTGGTAGCAAGCTGAAAGAAAGGCAATGGGAAATGAGAGGGAAGAACCACTTTCATCTGAACTTTTGTTTACTGAGTCCCGGCGTGAAGTGGTGGAAGAAATGTCATACATCCTTCCACCCATTCTTTTTGTTTCAGATCTTCTTCCATAATTTTTATGAGTCACCTGCAAAGTTCTTTGATGAAGCCATCTTAATTCAGGTAAAGAGTCAGACAAGTTGGTACCTCTTTCTGTCCCCTCAATTGCAGGAAGCACTTCAACCCCTGACCCAGAGTGGTGATAGATTGCCTTTTGTCCCAAGGCAGCATCTCTCACACCCTCTTCACTCTCCAGTGCCTCGGACCCCCACTCATTCATTCATTTGACGGATGTTAGAGATGTTAGAGATAGACAAATGCTGGGCCCCCGTGGCAGGCACTGAGGCAAGCAAAGCAGCCCCTTCCCTTCTCTTGCCACCAGAGGACTCCTCAAACATCCCCTCAGCATGAGATACTTACTCCCTGGTCAGCAGTGGGCATGTGTTTACCAAGTACCTCCTGTGTGCCCAGCTCCAGGCTAAGGAATCTAGAGAGGGCTCTCCCTCAAGAGTTGACAAGTTCTTGGGAACCAGACATGTTGAAAAGAGCCAGGATAGCAAATAATGGAAGGCTGAGTGCTTTGTGTTGATCTGAGGCAAGTGAATTATCCTCTCTGATCAATTTCCTCATTACTTAAGTAGAATGAAAAATCTGTACCTCACAGAGCTCCTCTGAGAATTAAGTGAGGAAATCCCAGTGAAACTGTTAACTAGATCCTGAGAACCCTGAATATGCCCTTACAATTTATTCCTGAGGATGAGGAAAACAGGGGCTGTGAATAACTGACATCTCTCTGGGCATTCCCCACAGGTGATAAATTCCTCAGCGCTGAAATTTCATGCAGAGATTGGGAGGTTCCAAGTAAGTACTGGATCATGGAGGAGGTGTTAGAGGCCCACACTGGATGTCTTAGGCAAAAGGAGAGGACTTGGATTTGATGCAGAAATTTGAGTTTAGATTCACCCACTAACTGAGTGATTTGGACAAGTTATTTTGAGCCTCTATCTCCTCATCTGTAAAATGGGGATAATAATAGATCCAGTGACCCACAGGGTCATTGTGAGGATTAACAAATGTAACATTTATGAAAACACTGGCACCATATTGAAAGGCCCACACTTGCAATATTATGGACACAGTCCAAAGCTCTGCCTCCAGGCAACGGGAGTAGAGGATCCCTAAAAGCCAATCTCATTGTCAGAGAAAAGCAGAGAAAGAGTGTGCCTGTGAAGAGAGAGTGAAAAGCTTTGCTTTGCTTTTAGAAGACACAGGGTGAGAGATGAGGAAAAATTGCCCAGTAATGAAGGCTAAACTAAGGTTCTCCAAATCTAGGGAGATCAGAAGATATCCTTGCCAGATTAAATATAGGATGGCCCATTAAATTTTAATCTTCAACAATAAATGCTTTGTAAATGTAAGTGCATGACAAATATGGCTTGGCTCCTTATAAAATATTACTGGGTACATATGTATGCTACAAAATAGTCATTGTATATCTGCAATTCAAATGTAAGCAGGCATCTGTATTTTTATTTGCTAAACCTGGCAATCCCTGGAAAAGGGGTTAGCCTGAGATAGGAAAATTCTGGGCAAATCAAAGTAAGGTTTTTTTTGTTTGTTTGTTTTGAGACTAAGTCTCACTATTTTTGCCCATGGAACCACAGGCTCACATTGCCCGGGGTATCATGGACTCCCAGCCTCAGCTTCCCAGGTAGCTGGGATTACAGGTGTACGCCAGCATGCTCAGCTATTTTTTGTAGAACTAGGTCTCGCTACGTTGCCCCATGGGGGACACAAGTCACGACCCCTCCAGTCCCCGCCGCAGCTTCCTAGGCTTCTGCTTACAGGCACGCGCCACCGTGTTCAGCCCAAAGTAAGGTTCTCTCTCACTACTTGTAATAAGTACATCAACCACTATGGTCTGCCTTCCCCCATATCACTCTAAGTGAAGTAGCATGGGCTTAGAGATTCTTAAGAAGTAGGTTAGATGGAGGTAAAAAAAAAAATGTACTTTTGACAAAAGCCACCACACAATTGCCAGACAATGACCAAGGATAGGAATAAAGTTCAGTGGTCAAAGAAAACCTGAGGCTTTAGTTTTTGTTTTTAATATTACTTTCAAAAAAAACTTCAAATATACACAAAAGCAGAGAGAATAGTGTCATGCATTACCACATCCTCATCACCCAATTTCACCAGTGCATTCACCAAGCATCATCTACATCTAGCCCACTTCCCCTCCCCTATTAGGTAATTCTGAACCATGTCTCTGACATCACATCATCTTATTTTAAAATATTTTAATATCTACTTCTACAACATACAGACCTTGTTTAGCATGATCATAGTACAATTATAATTATAATCTAAATATCTTTATAATTCTTAGTGGCACTGACTAGCTGCTAGTCAGTGTTAAAACCCCCCTAATTGTCTTGTGAATTCCTTTTACAGTTTGTTCAAATCAGTATTCAAACCAAACACATACATTGCAGTTGGCTCATATGTATTTTTAGGTTTCTTTTATTCTGTTGATCCCATTCCCCTTTTTCCCCTTGTAATTTATTTGTTAAAGAAACCGGAGAGTTTGTCTGATAGAACTATAGCATTTCCCCAAGTCTGAGGTTTGCAAGGAATTACTTCACATGTTCCTTTGCCCAGGTATTTCCTCTCCAGAGGCTTGATTAGGCTTGGGTCAATTATTTGAAGATGACTTCAGTAGGATGCACAGAATGTCTATTGTTCTCTCTGTTATTATTGATGATCACTACCTAATCTATTATTTCATTAGGGGTGACTGAGTTTTGTTTTGTTTTCTTATAGGTTTATTGCAGTGCAAATGACATACAATGAATTGCTCATATTTAAAACACACACTTTGGATATGTTTTAAAATATGTGTTCTTCCTTGAAACCATCATTAGATCGATAATGAACATCTTATATCTAATCACCCTCAACATTTCCTTGGGTCCTTTTGTAATTCTTTCCTTTATCCCCATGCCATCTCCTCCTACAAATGGAATTGTACAGCATGTTCTCTCTCTCTCTCTTTTTTTTTTTTGGCATCTTTCACTCAACAAATTATTTTGAGATTCATTCATGTTGCATATATATTAATAGCATTTTCTTTTTATTACTAATATTTAATTTATGGATATATAACCAACTATAGTATTATAGTGGGTTTATCCATTCATCTGTTGGTGGACAGATGAATTTCCACTTTATAATAAAGCTATGTAACATTGAGATACAAATTTTAATATGGCCAACACTTTAATTTTTTGAGTAAATACATAGAAGTGAAATGACTGGCTCATATGGTAAGTGTATGTTGAACTTTTAAAGAAGAAAATTCCTAACAAGTTTTTTCCCAAAAATTCCAAAAAGGTTTTACCACTTTATCTTCCCACCAATGGTGTATTGGAGTTCTAGATGCTCTACATTCTTGTCAAATACTTGATATAATGTCTTTTTTTATTTTAGCCATTCTAATAGCTATATTTCATTGTCACTTTAATTTGCACTTTCTTGATAACTAATGATGTTGAGCATCTTTTCATGTATGTATTTATCATGGGGAAGCATCTGTTCAAATTTTTTGCTCATTTTCATTGAGCATTTCTTTTCTTCTGTTGTGTTTTGGGAGCTTCATATATCTTCCTGAAACAATTCCTTTATCAGATATAAAACTTGGACGTATTTTCTGGCTTGTCATTTCTTTTTCTTACTAGTGTTTTTCAAAGAGCAAAAAGGTTTACATTTTTATGAAGCCCAGTTCATCAGGCTTTTCTTTTATTGACTGTGTCTTTTATTACTGTAGCTAAGAAATCTTTGCCTACCTAACCTAAGGGAATAACCAAATTTTAAAACAGCACTTAGGGCTCTTCTCAGGTGTGAACCACAAGAGTGGGCACCTTGCTCATCACCACCTTCAATTTAGTGCCACACACCTTGGACCTCAATCAAAAACTGTCTTCTAGGGGAAGATAAGACATGGTCTTCTTCAGTATTCTCTTCTCTGGCAATGGAAGCCTCCTTCCCCCACCCAGGGATGAGAAGCACACCACTTTGTTGACCAGACCAAGCTGTATGGTGCTTAATGCCTCACTCGTTGTACAACACTGGGAAGTTCTCTCAAACTTCCAGTCAGGAGAAGTACTGGAGAGGAGGGGTGATAATGGGCCTACTTGTAGTTTGTTGAAAGATTAAAGGAGTTAAGGCAGGTCATGCTCAAACACGGCTAGTATTATCTTCAGTTTAGTTGGTGTTACAAATCTTTTCTGAAAACCCTAACTAATCTTTCCTTCACTTTTGTCTTTTCAGACAGATATTGGGTTTATCTACCATTCCCCAGGTAGGTAAACGTTGCTGCAAATAAGCGTGTCTTCTGAGAAAAACCAGGCCAGGTGTCCAACATCTCAGAATCCCTAAATGTTCAACAGAGAGGAGAGAGTATTAGAATGTATGAATTACTTTCTGTCCTTGATAACATCTTACCATACTCCATGGAACTTATCTTGTTTCATAACATCTTTCTCTGCAAAAATCAAGGCATGCCTTTTGATCAAAAGCTAACCTTTACTTTAGCATTGGGTTGGATTTCTATTTTTGAGGCCAGTGTTGAGAGATTGAAGTTTGAGAGGTTTCCACTATGGTCTGGACATAACATATATAACATAAATTCAGGCTTGGGGAAAATGCTTGCTTCTCTTTCATCTGGGTGGTAATAACTGTAGGTTCTCAGGAAAGGAGAGTCATCCCTGTTTCCTAAAGGCAGCACTGGCAGTGTTGGCAGCCCTCTAGCATTGCTTAATAGTGAGAGTGATCCCATTTTCCTCTGTTACTGGAAGGGAGCCTGAACCTATGAGGCAAATTTCCACAACTTCTCCCAGAGAAAAAGCCTGGTTTAGGGAAGAAGGATGGAGACTGGAGATCGGTGTGCCATGGCCCCTCTACCTTTCCAGGTCACACACTCCTGAGGAGATGGCTAGGGCTCTGCCAGCCAAATAATCCTAACACTGGCATAAGAGGCTACCTGAAAGTCAGCATCTATGCCCTCGGAGCAGGAGACCAGGTCCCGGTGAGGCTGCTAAACCCCCTCCCAGTAACATTTCCTACCCTGTGGGGCACCTCTGGACCTGAGAGTCACCATTAATCTTTAGACTAGGTCTCCCTATGTTGCCCAAGGTAGTCTCGAACCCTCGGACTCAAGGGATCTCTGACCTCAGCCTCCCAGCGCTGGGATTACAGGGGCACGCCACCATGCCCGGCTATGATCTTTACACACTTTCATTTATCCACTGGGTTGTCTGCCTCCTCTCCCCCCTTAAAAAGTGAAGGTCAAGGAAGCCAGTGGTGCTTTTGACCATGATCTCCTCATGGCTCTGACCCCCATCGACTCTCTGGTTTCTCCAGGTAGATCAAATGCTGCCCTTTCAGCCTGATGACATCGATACTCGGATCTTCAAGTCGGCAGTGGTCCCAATCAGAATAACCTACTTACAATTCTTCATCTATTGTGGAGAAGACCTCCATCTCAGTTAGAGTCAGGAGGGCAAGGGTGGGATGGTGGTTGAGCAGCCCTGAGGTTCCAGATACCTGACACCCTGGATTCTCATGGGGAATCCCTGTTCCATTTTGATACTAACCTAAGATTTTGGGTCAGAGAAGAAGGGAGATGAAATTCTCCAAAAATTGTTTTATGAAGATCCAGCGGATGCCATTCTAAATGGGTCAAATGCCCCTTTCCTGTCTTTGGTGCCCACATACAGACTCAGGATGTCTTATGCCAACCTCAGTTCTGCTGCTGTCAATTGCCCTGACACATGATAGCACAGAGAGAGTAGAAATGGGAGAGGTTTGCTCAGAGACATCACATAAAATTATGGGGGGGCAGGGGGAGGAATGAGGTTTTGTCACTAGTGCATTTCTTCCACAAAAAAACAATGATGATGCACTCTCAGAAACCTTTTAACTTTTGTTCATAGAGAAACACCACTTAGTGAGTCCTATGTTGGAGGTGGAACTTGTTGGAGAAAAGGTAAGTATAGAAAAGTTCTGGCATCTAGAAAAAAATAGCATGGAGAGAAGGACTGGGTTGGTGGACAAGACTCCAGGAATAATATCCCAGTTCTCCCATTAATGGACAGTGATCTCGTTGAACTAGAATCTCTAGGAAAGTGGGGCCCTAGCTTAGTCACCCTGTATCCCAGAGAAGATGTCCACTAACTAAGATGTCCACCGAGGGCAGGACACAGTGGCTCATGCCTGTAAGTTTCAGCCTATGAAATGGCTGGGGCTAGGGATCACGGTTCAAGTCCTGCTCAGGGCAACACAGTGAGACCTAGTCCCCAAAAATAGCTGGGCATGGTGGTGTGCGCCTGTAATCCCAGCTACCTGGGAAACTGAGGCTGGGGATTGCTTGAGTCCATGGTACCCCGGGCAACGTGATCTTGCAGTTCCATGGGCAAAAACAGGGAGACCTAGTCTCAAAAATAAATAAGTGCCCCCAACAGGACTTGAACTGCCATCCCTGGCCCCGGCCACCTACAGGCATGTGCCACCATGCCCAGCCTTGTTTGCTTTTTGGGAGTAGGAAAATCTTAAAAATTATCTAACAAGATCCACATATACACACTTATATCATAAACTCAATAATCCTGCATCTGCTTAAAAGTACAGTCAATTGAAAGTTGATTTTAAGAAAAAAATATGAAGGAGTCTGGGTCTAGGTAGGTATACAAAGGACTCAAGTTGCACCTGATGTGAATTTGTCAAAGGGTCCTCAGCCCTGGGATCCCTATCATTGGCCCCTCACAGTGACCATTGTAGGATGAATCTGAAGGGGGGCCAGCGACAGACGAGAGGACAGGCCGGCTCTGACACTGCTTTGGGGTGTTACCAGCTCAGGACCTGTGTGCAGACTGAAACTGAGAACCCGATATGGAACCAGATCTTGACCTTGCCGGTTCAGGTATTGCTGTTCTGTCATGTTCACCTCCCTCTTCTGCTTCAGCAAGGGAAGGAAAGTTTGGGTGTTTGTGTGTGGGTGTAGGTGGAAGGTAGGGGCCAAGAAGCAGGAAGATTGGGTGGGGCAGGGTTCTGCCTGATCAGGAAAGCCCAGGACATGTTCAATATCCTTTACTTTCCTGTACTGAGAAATGAGTGAGTGGGGGACAAAAAGGGGAGGAGACCTAATGAACCTTAGCACTTTATTGGATTCCCATCTGCTGCCTGAACCTATACTCCAAATTGATTGCAAACCAATCGTTACTGCAAAATTTTAAAAAGAAAGAAATGAGTGGGCCATATGATTGAATCTTTTAAGAACTTAAATGTGCCCTTTCACCTACAAAAAGAGAAATCACTTTAAAGACTCGTTCTACATTGTATTTTGTATTATCTTCTAGACAAATTGCCCTCAATGTAAGTGTAGTTCTTTGTTGATGGCTTAGAGGCAATCTGGGAACAGACTGTCAGAATGCACCACGTCTAATACGGGGCTGTTTATGCCTACACTGACTGACCCAGCATGCTCTTCTCTGTGGATTCTGTCATCTGATTTTTATAGCCTTTCGGTCCTGCTCAGTCACCTGTCAGCACTGTGGATGTGAGTCTTCTCAAAGCTCTGGGAGAACTTTGATTGCCTTTGACACCACGCCAGCCTTCTAGTAGCTGTGTGCAAAACAGGGCAAACAATTCTGAGAGATAATTGAGCTTTCTCTTAAGTGCTGGTGTCCAGAACTTGATGTGCTATCTTTTTGGCCATCCAGAGAGCATTCCACTTTCTTTAACCCTACATTTGTGGGACACCAAATTTGCTTATGACTTAATTGCCTCCTCCTTCCTTTGGGTCTTCCTTGTTCTAGATGCTTCCCCAGTCTGCTCCCTGGCGATTCCTCATTATTTTTACCATTTTTCATAATCTCCAACTTCTTGGGTGATTTTATAGACTTAAAGCAGGAAGAGATTTTAGAGGGTGCCTAGGCCATTCGCTCCTCCTTTCGCCCTTCCAACCAAGCTCCTCTTCACCTATGCCTGATTCTGTTTTTTTTTTTCAAACTTATTTTCTTTTTTCCCATTTATATTTTTTATTCTTTTTAAATGTATATGTATTTATATATTTTGCATTGTTGTCTACCCTGAGGTTCTCCCACCACATGACCATGAACCAATATCTTGATCTCTTGTGCCCCAATTATACCCCCCTCCCCTAATTATTTCCCCCTCCCCCTCTCTTGTTCTATGCTTCAGTTCCACTGGCAGTTAGTTTTTAAATTTTCTTGTTCAACTGTTTGCTTGTTTTCCCTATGTCCTTCATATAAGTGAGACCATCCACTATTTCTCTCTTTCTTTTTGACTTGTTTTTGCTAACATGATTCCGTCTAGCTCCATCCATGTTGCTGTGAATGACAGAAGTTTGTCTTCCTTGATTGATGAATAATGAATAATATTCCATTGTGTACATATACCACAACTTTCTGATCCATTCATCTGTTTTGGGGCATTTGTGTTGTTTTCATATCCTGACTATTGTAAATAGTGCTGCAATAAATATCCGAGTACAGGTGTCCTTTGGAATTAGTGTTTTTGTATCCTTTGGGTAGATTTCCAGGAGTGGGGTTGCTGGATCAAATAGGAGTTCCATTTTCAGTAGTTTGAGAGTCCTCCACTCAGCTTTCCATAGTGGCTGGAACAGTTTGCATTCCCACCAGCAGTATAAGAGCGTTCCTTTCTCTCCACATCCATACCAGCATCTGTTATTGCCCATTTTTTAAAAATATGGACCTTTCTTACTGGTGTAAGATAGTATCTCAGTGTGGTTTTGATTTGCGTTTCCCTGATTATTAATGATGTGGAGCATTTTTTTCATATGCCTGTTGATCATTTGTATTTCCTCTTTGGAGAAGAGTCTTTTTAGTTCTCCCCATTTTTGATTGAACTTTTTGCTTTATTTTTGCTAAGTTGTGCGAGTTCTTTGTGGATCTTTATTAGACCCTAATCACTTGTATGGAAGGCAAAAATCTTTTCCCATTCAGTTGGGTTTCTTTTTGTTTTCGTAAAATTATCTCTTTTGCCATACGGAAGCTTTTTAACTTGATGTTGTCCCAGCTATTTATGTTTTCCTTCATTTTTAAAGCATCTGTAGCTGTGTCCTGAAATGGGTTTCTGAAGTATAGGTCTTGGTGTGTTTTGCCCATATTATCTTCTATGTATTTTAAGGTTTCAGGTCTTCCAAGTCTTTATTCCATTTGAGTTGGTTTTTGTACATGGTGTGAGGGAAGTTGTCTTGGTTCATTATTTTGCATATAGTGATGCAATTCCCCAGCACCATTTACTGAAAAGGCTACCCTTTTTCCAATGTATATTTTTTGCCCCTTTGTCAAAGATTAGTTGACCACATGTGTGTGGTTTTATTTCTGGGCACTCAATTCTGTTTCATTGGTCTGGTTGTCTATTTTGACCAAAATCCTCCTGACCTAAAACAGAGAGAATGGAGATATTACAGTCCCAGACTTCAAATTATAATACAAAGCCATAATAATTAAAACAGCCTGGTACTGGTACTTATGCCTGATTCTGACCAGGGCTTATATCCTCGGTTCCCTGAGCCTTGGACTTTCTCCCTCTATACTCAAAACTAATAGAGGTGAAGCCCCCTTCTTCATTCCTGAAAGTGACCAACATTTGAAGATGTCTAAACATCCCCCTGATCCCCTCACCATATTGCTCAGAACTGTCTCCAGAGCTGGGGTCCTTCCTTGGCTATCTGGTTGTCTCTGATCTTCTGGAAATGCAGCAAAAAGATAATGACCCTCACTCTGAAGTAGCAGGATTCGCATATGTAGTAGCCTCTGAGGTCAACTGGTTGGAGCAGTAGTAAGGCAGACTGCAGGGGGAGCTCTGTTGAAAATGGTCTGTGTCAATTCAGAGCCCAAGGGCCTAAGGAAAGGAAGGGAGTAAAGACAAGAAACAGGAAATGAAGCTATTAACATAGTGGGAATGAACAGAAGGTACAATCAAAATTTAAATTTGGAGGATTTATAACTTTGGGAGACCTGGATGCCTTAATGACCCAGCTCTTCACCTCCAGTGTGATCCTTTACTTGGGCAGTGTCCTCATTTCTGACCAACTACTCAACTGGAAAGACCTTTCCTGATTTACCCTTACCCCCTCATTCTCTGTGGCAAGGGGAGAATGGATGGGGAGCATGGGAAACTGACTGGGAGGCTCCCTATAATGTCCCAGTAGCAGCTGCAAGGTGAGAAGAGCCCAGTTGAACCCCAGCAGCTCTGTTTTACACGTTTTTTTAATTGAGGAAACTGTGTCAGTAGAAATAAACTCAGAAGCAAGAATTCTAATCCTGACTCTATTCCATACTGTGTGACTTTAAACAAATCCTTCTGAATCTCATTTTCCATCTGTAAATAGGGCTGATCAGACTTACTGGGTTGTGGCAGGTTGGTTAGGAACTTAGAAGCTGCTTCAGTCCCCGCAGGTTATATGAGAACTGCCTTGGCTTTCCTGTCTGAAAATGGAATAATAATAACTCCTGGCTATATAATAATATAATATAATAATAACTCCAGGTATTGAGGAGCCACTTAGCCAATCTGTGTGCATTATTCACTAGAGGCCGGGGGATAAAGCAAACCTTTCCTGGAGGGGCAGCTGTTGTTGAGGTGATGGCTGCTCTGTTGTTTAAAAAGTTCACTGCTAGATGTGACAGAGACATTCCAGGCCCACGATCTCCCTTGGCAATGGCTTGGTAAGCAAGCACTGGCAGCATGAGCCCCAGTCTCACAGATCCTCACACTTATGCAATTTGGGAGTCATTTTAAGAACAAGAACACAGAATGATCATGGGTCACAATCTCAGGCTTTTTCAGGGTCTTGCAATGGGCCCCTGCAAGTGGGGAACCCAAAAGCCAGAGGTCCATAGCTGCTGTGATCAGTCCATCTTGGCTGTGGTTAATTAGCTCATTGGTCACTGAGCCAGGACTCGGACTCACACCTAGGACTTCCCAACTGCTCTCCATGTCCAAGGCTACCAGACCTTCCAGTGTGCACTCAGAGCTCCTCTTACCTTCCCTTTGCAGATGCCCTGCCTCTCCACCTACATCAAGTTCAGAGTCTTGGACTGGTGAGTCATGGGAAAAGCTAAAGATGGGTAGCGTGAGAAAAACAGAGCTGACCCAGAAGCTCAAGCTGCAGGGTATGCTTCTCTCTAGCAACATTTCCCAGGATGAGATCGGGACTGCGGCCCTGTTCATTAACCATATCTCCTCCACTGGAGCAGAACTAGAAGGCAAGCAAGCTCTCCCTGCCCTCTGCCCCTGGCCTTTCCCACCTGCATCCCTCCCTCTCTCATTTTTTCCCCCCAGGACGGTACTCTGGTTTCCTACCCTGCTTTGGCCCCAGCTTCCTGACTCTCCATGGGGGTAAAAAGGCCCGTTTTACAAACCAGAACAAAGACACTGTAAGTTTCTCCTGTCAATTTTAGGGAACAGTGGGGATCAAACAAACTGTACAAGGCACTAGGACCTGGGAAATGCCTGGGGTTACCCGACCCTAATCTGTCCACCTTACTTAAGCAGGAGACCTAAATTCTGCACACAAACAGACGTCTATATATGGGATATGCACCTTGGCACCAAAAAAAGGAATGGTGGCATGCTCTGGGTGTTCACTGAGGAAGGGGCAATGAGATGAGACGCCTAAAATATTTTAGCAGCTGGAAAGGCTGTGCAAGACAAAAGGCACAGGTCAACGTGGAAGACTGGGTTATAAGGTGGTAATAAATGCCAGAAAACCAGTTCGCACTGGTGAAGAAGGGAATGGCGCTGGAAGGGCTCCTAGTGAGGAAGAGCGCAGGCACCAGAAGTTTGGTGCCACAGGAGGGCCCTCGCTGGCACTCCTTTCTCACTTCTGGGGCTCTTTACCCATTGACCTCCCAGTCAGGCAACCTCTCGGCTGGGCATGAGGCCATCAAAGCCTCTAACAGAAAGGCGAAGGGAACATTTTAATTGGCCTCCTTAGGTCACATGCACCTCCCTTTTACCAATCACCGTTGCCAAGGAGGTGGGGCAATGCCCTGATTGACGCTAGGCAAGCTAGCAAAGCAAACTCAGTGGTCTTCATGGTCCCTTCCAAGCAAGAAGCTTGAGTGGGGAGCAGGGTCCTTTAAGCCAGTAGGTCGGAAAATACATGAAGAAGAGTAGTGGGCCTACGGCTGTAGGAGAAGGGTCTGTTGTGGGCGCCTGGGTAGGAGTCAGCTCTAAGCAGGAATTTACTGGACCTTGTTTGGAGGCCATAGTGTAGCCAGATTTGCCTGCTCCTTTTCTCTTATCCCCCCCCCCTATTTTCCTCCTCATCCCGCTAGACTCTCCCCAGCTCTGTTAACGACGGTTTAGATTATCGAGGCCGAATCTTCGTGGAGCTAGTCACCCACATCACTCCCCATCCAGAGTCTGGGATAAAAAATATCTCTTATGAAGTGACCAAAATAGAGGTAACTACAGGAAACAGGTAACCGGGGACCTTCTACCTGCCACACATCTCCTGCGGGTTCTATTTCTGACATTGCACGAGGTCATAAGCTGAAGACACTTTAGAGAGCACAAGGAGACAGGTCAACCCACCTGAGTCTTTACTAAGCCCTAAGGGGGCTCCATGCTGTGGCCACTCCCAGAGGGTCAGGGACCCAGCAAAGAACACCCTCAGGGAAGTTCAAGAAATAAATAATCTAGTTAAAGAGGAATGATCTAAAGAGTTTGGATTTCTTCCTAAAGGCAAGGGAGCCAGGAAAGGGAAGGAGGAGCAGTGCTGAGATTAGACTGAAGGGGCATAAGTTGAGCCACCCAATCAGGAAAAATGGGATAGAGACCCTTTGAAATAGATGAGGAGAGCCAGTGACTAACAGTCCTGCTGCAGACATGTATGTACCCCAAGGTGGTGCTCATTTCCCTCCTCAGGTGACAAGGTGGTTGGGGAAGGGCAGTATGTGCTAAAACACAGGGAGCAGGTCTGGGGGTGATGATGAGTCCCATCCTAGACCTGTGCTTGTGAGGCATCTATGTGGCCCAGTCCCTGAGGCTGCTAGGTCGCTGCCTGTGTTGGTGAGCAGGGTCTGTGCCCTCTTGTGTGGAGAATCTGCCCTGGGAAGTACAGACTTAAAGGAGAGGGTTGCTGAGGCTGGAGCCTCTTGGAGCCCTACCGTCCAAGAAGCAGGTAGCAGAGGAATCTCCAAAGGGGGCACGGGGACAGCTCCTGTGGGGGAGAGGCAGAGAAGAATGATGGCACTCAGAATGTGGTGGAGAGAAAGGGGGAGGACACAAAAGTGCTGCCAGTATTAGGAGGGACTGGTAGCCTGGGGTCGGGGAGAAGCCAGCCCATTGCAGAGCAGAGAAGCTGGAGACAATGCTTTTAGGCAAGGGCACAGAAACTGGCCTGGAAAGCAGGAGATGAGATGAGGTGGTAGCTTAATTGAGCTCAGAGGGGCAGGAGGGCAATTTTTCAAGACCGGGGAAGCCTGAACCTAGCAAATGACCTGAAGCCAATGAGTGACTGGAAGCATGTGGGAGTAGCATAGAAGAAATGGGAGATTCACATGATGGTTAGTGAACTCCAAGCAAACGGGAGGCATGGCAGGAACAGGAGATTTGGAAGAGCATACGCGCTGCTGTGTGCAACTTCTACCACACACCCCTGTCCATATGTGGCCTCAGTCAAGGGAGATGTTTGGCAAAAAGGAGAGGCCTGGAGGGGCCCAATGCAGCATTGAACCTTACCAGGGAGGAGATGCCCCTTACATATTTCACAGGGAAAGAAAATAGGGCTGCTGGATGGAGGGGATCAGGTGATGGAAGTTTGAAGAACTGCCCTTGCTTAGCCAGGTTAAGAGGAAGTCAAGGTAGGACTTTGGAGGTGGGGGTGTATACAGTGATGGTTTACTTAGCTCACCCTAAAGAGATATAATATGACCGTTGAAAGAAGTAGGGCACCTCATTCTTGGATCCCTACCTGTCTCTATAGTCTTGCTCATCCTTGGTTTATATGGGGGGTGTTATTGTTGTAGAAGCATCAAAACCGCCAAAAGTATGGGTTGTGCGTCATCTTCCTTTCCTGCACCATGATGCCCTACTTTAAGGACCTAATCCAATTCGAGGTCAGCATTGGTCACTACGGAAACAAGATGGACCAGAACTACAAGCCTCTCATCTCAACCACTCAGTACAGCCCGGTGATATATGATGGTAATCGTCTGACCCACCCAGAACAGAGCACATCCACTGTGTGGGCTCTTACTTCTCCCTTTTATGTATCAGCTCATGGACCTTCATAGGTACTGTTCACCCACATGTCACACACAAGGAAACTGAACTTCAGGGGGTGAAGTCACAGCTAGGAGGTGTGGACCTGTCACAAGAGTTGAAAGTCGGTCTTGACTTCAAGTTGTCCTTCCACACTATAACTTTGCCAACCCCATTTTCTTCCCTACTACTTTGAAACTTTTCATCTACCTATTTTTTTTTTTTTTTTGAGAGACTAGGTCTCGCTATGTTGTCCAGGGTAGTCCTGAACCCACGGACTAATGTGATCCCTAACCTTAGCCTCCCAAGGCTGGGATTACAGACATAGGCCACCACACCTGGCTTGCCTATTTATTTCTATCTATTCATTAATCCACTCAACCCCCATGCTTCCATTTGACAAACACCCACTCACCATCTCAAACACCCAACCAGTTCATTCATCCACTATATACTTAGTAGACACACCTATGTTGGTCACTAGAATAGCTATTCTTAAAGTATAACTCCTGGGCCAGCAACAATAGCACTATTAGAAATGTGGGTTCTTGTTCCCCCACCCCCCAGCCCTATAGAAGTAGAAAGCAAAATCAGCCATCTGTTCTAACAACCCTGCTTATGGTCCGGATGTGGGGTTTGAAAGCCACTGGTCAGAGGAGTTCAGTCTCATGTTTGTCTCTGTCAGTTTCACCATCTCATCATCTGTTAAGAGTTCTTCTGTGCATCCCACTGTTTTATCCGTAAAAGACAGCTTTATTGAAACTCGTATACTATAAAATTCATCCCTGTAAGGTGTACAATTCAATGGTTTTTAGTATATTTGAGGAACCAGCACTATGGTCAATTTTAGGGTATTTTCATCATCTTGAAAGAAACCCTGTGCTACCCACTCTATTTCTCCCTATCACCCCAGCCACAAGCCACCACTATTCTTCTCTGTCTCTGTATTACGGTTTCCTCTTCAGATCATTGCTTATATGTGGAATCATACAATGCTTGGTTCTTGGTGACTTCTTTGACCTTAGTATAATGTTCTACTTCTTTTTAATTTTTGACATGTAAATACAGAAAAGTCTATAGGTTATATACGCACAATTTAAAGAATAAAATCGGTAACTCATGCACTCACTACCTTTAAAATTGACAGCATTTTAAAGGTGTCTTAACCCAAATATAACTATAATCCCAATCTTGTGATAATCACACACTTGCTTTTTAATTCTTGTTACCTATGTATGCACTCAGAGGCAGCATACTACTTTTACATTTTATATACATGGAAACATTTAGTTCTTTTGTTTTGGATCTATTTCTCTATTAGTATGGATTGCTGAAATTCATTTTTTTACTTTTTTTTTTGGGGGGGAGACTATGTCTTGCTATTTTTGCCCATGGAACTGCAGGCTCACGTTGCCCAGGGTACCACAGACTCAAGCAATTCCCAGCCTCAACTGCCCAGGTAGCTGGGATTACAGGCGCACACCACCACGCCCAGCTATTTTGGGACTAGGTCTTGCTGTGTTGCCCCAAGCGGGACTTGAACTGCGATCCCTAGTTCCAGCCGCTTCATAAGCTGAAGCTTACAGGCATGAGCCACCGTACCCAACTTTTTTTTTTTTTTTTTGAGACTAGGTCTCGCTATTTTTGCCCATGGAACCGCAGGCTCACATTGCCTGGGGTGCCACAGATTCAAACAATCCCCAGCCTCAGCTTCCCAGGTAGCTGGGATTACAGGCACATACCACCATGCCCAGCTATTTTTTTGGGACTAGGTCTTGCTATGTTGTCCAGGGTGGGTCTTGAACTGCGATCCCAGCTGCGCTCCATAGGCTGGCGCTTATAGGCACGCACCACCATGCCCAGCTCATTTTTATCTTTTATATATTCCACTGTATGGTTATAGCACAAGTTATGTGGTATATAGCTATGTTTAGGTAAAACCTAAAAATATCTACTATAGTAATTTTGTCATACACATTCTTGTACATGTAACACCTCCTCTAAGTTATATACCCAGGAGTGAGTGGAAGAGAATTTCAAAGCAAAAATAATTATACCAAATCACACTCTCATCAGCATGTATAAGAAGGTCTGTGACTCAGTGTCTTCACCAGCACTTGGTGTTATCCAGTCTTTTATTTTTACCAATCTACTGCATGTGATTTCAGGTTTCTAATAAGGTCTGCATGGTTTCTTATAAGATTCGGATTTATATTTCCTCTATTATAAATGATGATTGAGCATTTCATATGTTTACAAACATTTATTTTTCCTCATTTGTAAAAAAATTATTTTTTCTTCACTGTTCTGTTTGACTGCATTTTTCTATTTGATTTGCACATTATGTTTTCTGGGAAACCATCTTTTGTCAGATGTATGTAGTAAAGATCTTCTCCAAGTTTGGAACTTGTTTCTTCATTCTCTTAATAGTGACTTTTTAATTGAAGTATTCTTTAAAAACAATAAAATGGACAGATTTTACATGTGCAAAGTGATGAATTTTGACAAATATATACCCATATGTAACCACCATGGGTAGAAAATTCCGCCAGCTGAGAAGGCTGTAATGTATCCTGTCTCCACCCCTGAGGGGCAGTCACTGTGAAGCCACCACTATAGATTTTGCTGGTCCTGCAACTTCATGCACTTGAAATCATATCTGTGGTACCACATTTTCCTATGGCTTCTTGGGCTCAGCATAGTGTTTTAGACACAGATCTGTTGTTGTTGTATCTACCAATATTTTGATTCCCCAACTGCTGTGGGAGGCATCTCAGAATAGCTCCATTCCTCAGAGAGCTCAGTTTTGGCTCTTACTTCACTCTGGGCCAGGAAGTCCTTTTTCTGCAGTTCTTCTGGTGGCAGGGTATCATCATGGTGGCCCCAGTACCATGGGTGACAACTTAGTGGTGCTGCTGTGGTTGTGCCCCTGTTTCTGGTCACACCTCTTCCTCCCTTGTCCCACAGTCCTAGGATGAGTAGTTTCTGACTTCTGTTACTAATAACAGAAGTCTTTCTCTTTTCCTGATTGGACTCTGACTGATAATCCTCCATAAATGCTGTATACATTCTACATTCTACCAGCAACACATGAGTGCCTGAGCAACAAAATCTGGTATAAGCTTTAAATTTGTATCAGTCTGGTTAATGAAAACAGTATTAGAGTGTAGTTTTTTGTTTGTTTCTGTTTTTTTTGAGACTAGGTCTCACTATTTTTGCCCATGGAACCTCAGGCTCACATTGCCTGGGGTACCACAAACTCAAGCAGTCCCCAGCCTCAGCTTCCCAGGTAGCTGGGATTACAGGCGCACGCCACCACGCCCAGCTATTTTTTGGAACTGGGTCTCGCTATGTTGCCATGGGTGGGACTTGAACCTCGATCCCCAGTCCCAGCCACGCTTCCATAGGCTGGCATTTACAGGCACGCACCACCATGCCAGCTCAGTGTAGTTATAATTTATATTTCTTTTGATACTGCAACAATTTTTCATTTTAATAAAGTCATTTTTTTCTCTTATACTGTTATCTCTAAGAACTCTTTATCTAAACCCAAGTCATGAAGGTTTTTCTCCTATTTTCTCTTCTAAAAGTCTTATAATTTTAGTTCCTACTTTAGCTTTGTGATCCATTTGAATTACTTCATGTCAGATCCTATTTATCAAGTACAAATTATTAAAAAGACTATCTTTTTTCCATGTGAGTTTTTTTCTAATTATATTTTAAACTATTCTGTTCTCTTGTTTAGCTTTTCCATCTGAGGGGCTCCACTTACATGTTTAACAATTCTCCTTGTTTTTCTTTTGTATCTGTCATTTCTCCCTGATCCTTTTTAATGATTTCCATTTTGTTTGGTTGCTTTTCTTATTCCTATCCTTAGTTCTATGCTGCTCACTAAACTGTCTGCCAGGTCTAATGTCATTTAGGCTTCTTTTTATGTTGTTTTCCTTTCTATAATAATTGTGTTTTGCTTCTGTTTATTTTCTGAGTTTCGCTGGCTCATATTTCCTCTTTGAGTCTTGAGTTCAGTCTGGAAGTATATTTTTGCTGGCATTGCCTGGGTTCTGCCTCCATCAAGCTGCTCTCCCAGCTGTCTGTCTTACTGTTCACTGCCCCCAGGTGACTTCTGATGCATTTCACTCCTGAGGACTTCTCCAGCAATCATAGTTGCTTTTGGCAGTTTCAATGTGTATTTGGAGTCTGCAGATTATATCTGCCTCTTTGTTTTGCTGAAAATGAAGTTATTTTCCTTCTCCTTGTTGCTTTTGTATGATGTCCAAAGTAGAAGAGGAAAATTGCCGTCTTGTATCCCCATGCTCATACTCTGAAAAACCCCAGTCACCAATCTCTGCTTATTTTTCATTCTAATGGCTCACTCAGTGCCAAGATCTGAAATTGGTGTCTTCCAACAATTCTAGAAAATTATAAGATGTTTTCTCTTTGAAAATTACCTCTTATATCTTTTATATCTCCTTGAATTCACTTCTTTCTCTGTGGAAATTCTCAATCTGTTCTTCACATTTTAAAATTTATTTTCCACATTTTTCATGTCTCCAGACCGTGTTCTGCATAATTTCTTCTAAATCTTGCAGACATCTTAGGATATCATTCTATTTTTAAAAATCTTGACCTCTTCTTCCCCACTTTGCTCTTCTCCATAGCATTTTCCAACATTTGATATACTGTTTCATCTATTTGTTTTGTCTTCTTTGCCTCCACTGTTTTTTAAATTTTAAGTAAACTTTTGATTCAAGGATAACACACCTGTGGAATAATACACAATACAAGTATTGAGCTCAATGAATCACCATGAAATGAATATGTGCATATAACAATACCAGAACATGACACCCCAGAGACCCCTCAACTCCCTCAACCCCCAACTCTCCTAACCCCCACTAGTTGCATCTGACTTTTAATTGCATATGGAAGAAATCAAGTAAATATTCTTTTGTGTCTGATTTCTTTGATGATGTTAGGCTGTGTGGTTGTGATTCATTTATTCTCATTGCTGTATGCCACTATGTAAATAACCATAATTTACCCCTTCTCTTATTGGGGAAGATTTCAGTGTTTTCCAATTTGGGGATATTATAAATAGTGCTGCTATGAACTTTCTTCTGTCTTTTGATAATTCTCTGTTTGCCTTTCTGTTGGGTGTTTACACAAGTGGAATTGCTGGGTGAATGAGTAGTTAGGATGGTTTTAAGTCATTCATTTTCTTGGAACTTCAACTGTGCAACCTGACTAAAGTTTTATAATCCAGAGAGGATTTGTCTTTGCTGTCTCTAATTACTTGGGGGCACTGCCAATCAGAGGTCACCCAAATTTTCTCCAGATCACCCAGGTGGTGTGCATGTAGAATGTGATCTGTGTGAGGACTTAGCTGTGGCTACACATTTTCAGGGAAATTTCCTGACCTCTTCCCAGAACCACACTGGGGAAGGGCAAGTTCCCTCTCTTTCTCAGTGTTAATGATTATTTCTCATTGATAGAGATTTAGGTTTTGGAGTGCCTCTTTGGCATGGTGCATTGCTAGTTTGTTAGGGTTACCATAACAGAGTGCCACTAGGTTGGTGACTTAGAACAACAGAAATGTATTCTCTCACAGTTCTGGGGTCTAGAAGTCTGACATGAAGTTGTTGGTAAGGGTGATTCCATCTGAGGGATCTGGGGGAGAAGCTTTTTCTGTCTTTCTCCCAGCCTCTGAGAGCAGCTGGCAATTTGGGGCTTAATTGACTTGTAGTACATTGCCCCAACCTCTGTGTCCATCTTCATATGCTATTCTCCTTGCCTTTGTGTATCTTCACATGACCATCATCTCACTGTCCCTCTTCTTAGAAGGATATCAGTTGTAAAGGATTAGGGGCCTGCCCTGCGGCAGCATGACCTCATCCTAACTCATTACAACTACATCCACCCTGTTCCAAATAAAGTCATATTCTGAAGAAGGACATTAGGTCTATACTGCATTTTTACAGGATCTCAATTCATAACACGTGGAGTCCCCTGTTAGGCCGCTCAACCTAGGCAATGCTAGATTTTCTCTCCTGCCTCCTGTGCCCAGGCAGTTGCCAAAGAAAAGTGCAAGTTCTCTAAGAGTTGCTGGAAACCCAGAGGACAAAGGTCAGCTTTGTTTGTGCTTGCTCCACAGGGTTCCTGCATTCACTTTATTTTTGGCTTCTGTGGATTTCTTCCTGTTATGCCAACTCAGCCATACTTTCAGAAAAAGAATCATTTGTGTTTCATTCAATTTGCCCATTCCCCTCATTTTAATAAGGAACACTGCCAGAGAACCCAGTGTGCCATCCCCTTCACTTTGGTCACCTGCTTCCGCAGTCCCTCTCCTCTGCAGACCCTTTAGCTTTCATGTCTGTTCACCCCAACCAAACCTCCTCCCTGAACTCAGTGCCTGCCCCCCCACCCTTGCAGACCACTCAGAATCACTGCCCTACTGTAGGCATGCCACTGTCTTGGTTGAGGGCACAGGGCTCTGGAGAGGCCTGTGTTTTGATTATTTGACTGTGCCACCA
Source organism: Uropsilus gracilis (assembly GCA_004024945.1). Lineage (NCBI taxonomy): Eukaryota > Metazoa > Chordata > Mammalia > Eulipotyphla > Talpidae > Uropsilus > Uropsilus gracilis. Next base: position 22,591 of record PVHY01019120.1, read on the forward strand.
GGCAAACTGCTGCCCATGACTAGCCTAGACTTTCCCACTTGTAAAGACTGGAGATTTGGAAAAGCTAGCGACAAACGGAGCATGACAAAAGCTCATTATGGTTGCTGTGTTCATCAAATGTGACCTCTCCCTCTTTGAGGGTCCTCAGCCTGCTAGGGTGGGAGGAGTTCAGTTAGGACAATGAATACCTGACCTCCTCACCTTCTCACCTCCTGAGGGAGTGAAGCATCTCAGAGAGAAGGTCAGTGAGAGGAGATAGTGAAGGGAGCCCACACAGGCTCAGACTCCCCCACCATGTATGTGTCTTTGTCACAGGCAACATCTACCACTACGTGCCCTGGTATGAAACCAAGCCTGTCGTGGCTGTGACCTCCTACTGGGAGGATGTCAGCCATCGCATGAACTGCCTCAATCTCCTCCACATCACTCGGGACCGCCTGGTGAGGGCAGAAGGACTGCAGGGTAGGGTGACCGTTGGCCAAGATGGAAAACTGAGTCTGTAGGGAAACTGGTCCCTCAGCTCGCTCATGCATTTTGCACTGATTGAGATGGAAGTACCAGATACTGCCAGGCACTGAAGACACAGACACCCTGTCCTTGTCACCAGTAACTGGTTTCTGTGCAGTGCAGGGTTGAGCAAGAGCTGTAGGAGCAGAGAGAGTGGGGGTGGAGGAGGGGAGATGAGCCAAAGGAGATATTTGTAAGAGGTGACATTTGCACAGACACTTGAAAAGTGAGGAGTTTCCTGGGGCAAAGGGGGGAACCTAGAAGAAGAGATATTGTGAGAGCCAAGTCTGGGGGTGGTGGGTGTATGGAAGTGACATGGAGAAGCTGGAAGGGGTCAGATTATAAAAGATTTTAAGTATCCATCCAGGAGGGAAGCCAACTGAGTCATTTGAGGCAGGAGAACCTCAGACATGACTCTCATATACCCATGGGAGCTTGGCGTCAGAATTCAGTATAACCTCATGGCCTAAGTAATCCTGACTCTTCCCTGCTACCCATTTTTCCTTTGGGCAGTGTTAGGGTTTGCGGGGACCCTAGCAATACAGGAACATGCTATAGCTTTGGAACAACATACCCAGGTTACCCCTTAAAAGCCCCCAAGTCCTGACTGAAAACACCTTGGGTCAATCAGTCCTTTAACCCATCCCAGGTGAGCGCCATGCTCATTTGCCCTCTCTTTCCTGCTGCACAGAAAGCTAATCTGGACATCTTGAAATCCATGAGGAATCCCAGGGACCCAGCTCTGCTCCCCCAGTGGAAGAAACTGCTGGAGGAGCTGATGGAAGACTGCAAGTAGGAATGGGTCAGGCCTCCCAAGGCTGGGACTGTGCTGATGAGGGGCTGACAGGGGGCCTGGGGACCTCGACCAGCACCCTATAGAGCAACTTCCCTCCTCCCCACCACTGCCACCCTACCACACCTCACTCTGCCTTTAAAAGAAATGCAGGCTCCGCCCAAATCCTTTCCATGCTTGAAAGAGAGCTACTTTGCCTCCCTATTCAGGCCTTTCTGCTGGCAGCTTTGTCCCTGCTGGCTTCACACCCAGCCTGATGCTCTCACCAAGTCCCACCTCTCCTATCCAGACAAGCTGGGTAACTCAGGGTCAACACCTTCCCCCTGCTGCTACTCTACCCATATCCCCCTCTTCAGGATGCTGCCTTTCAGAAATACTTATCCTAAGGTTTCTCCCAGCCCCAAACTCCTCTGGGATCCCCATCCCAATTCCCTAGACTTGGTTGGTCCTGTCTCTTTCCTCATATGCCCCTCCCAGACGTGGTCCCTAAGCACAGGTCTAGCATGGGACAGGGACTAGAAGGATGGGAGGGGATGGATGGGAACTCAGGGGCCAGGCCCCTGAGTGAGCAGGATTCCTGAGGAGGGGTGGAAGGGCACCATGTAAGCCCTATAGGCTACAGGGGATGATGTAGGGGCTGGAGGCTCCAAAGGGTTTTGACCTAAGGCAGGGCAGGCAGTTGAGAGATGGGGAGATGGGAAAGTCCCCGCATCTCTGATCCCTGGTCCTGGCCACAGGCGCCCTCTGCCCTGCATGACCCTTCAACCCACAGCCACGGAGCTAGACAAGAAGAGGTGGCAGCTGCGTGGCCGCCTACTTCAGGAACTGGCTCAAAGTGCTAAGGAAGCCAAGCCCAAGAACATGGTCATCACCGCAGAGGGCTGGTTGTACCGCCTTAATGCTGTGCTCCCTGAGGTGGGCACGGGGCACACTGGCGGGAGCTGGCTGGGGAGCTGGCCACACGTCCCTGACACTCTCCTGCCTTGGCAGCCCCAGGTGAGCATCCCAGACGTGATGATCTGGCTGATATCCAATGAGCAGCGAGTGGCCTACGCGCGGGTACCTGCCCACAGCATCCTGTTCTCCACAGCGGGGCCCCTTTATTCTGGAAAGTTCTGTGGGAAGATACAGACACTTTTCCTGCAGGTGGGAAACAGTGGATCCTCAGCTTCAGGAGAGGAGAGGACCCAGAAACACCCCAGAGGAGAACCCCTGAATTCTTGGGGCAGTTTCCTTGAGTCTCCCCAAGGACATCTCATGTCCTCCCTCCTGGGCCTTTTACAGATGAGATGGAGTCTAAAGAGTTGTGAGGGAAAGACAGGGGTCTGTGACCATGAGCATGTGGCTGATACCAGCCATGTCCTTCAAATCGATCCCTCTTTCATCTTCATGCTGCCCTTGGTCTGGTCCCTTGTCAATCTCTCCTGTGGACTATTGGGTGATATCCAAAACACTTCATGCCCCTAAAGTTTGTGCACCAGCCCAGTTAACAGCTGACCAGCACCCTGGTCCAGCCCTCCTCCCATCCCAAGGCAGGTGGGGGACACTGAACCCTTCACTTTGGAAGAGTTTGGAGTCTTCTCTTGCCCCCACCATTGCTTCCTAAGGAAGGCTTGATTTTGGATTGTCCTGGACTTCCCAAACCTACCCCAAACATGGCTGCCCTCCCCTTCCACCAGAGTAGAGGCCCCTCCACGTATATCTGAGTCCTCATCCTGCAAGATTCACTGAGAGCTGAATCCTGCTTCCACTCACTGGCTTGGGCAGACCCGGACCGACTCCTGTATCCAGCCCACAGTCTCTTTCCCTGTGGTCGGCCCCGGGGGTAACAGTTTCCCCCTTGTGGTGCTGGTTGCAGGTCGAAACAGACACTGCTCATTCAGCACTTGGCACAGGGGCTGGCGGGAAGCGTGCAGTAGTGATCGCTGGCACTGTCGTCAATGTCACCATCACCACTGCTCCTGCATGGAGTCCCCCAGCACTGCCCCTCATACCCAACCCTCGCCAAGCTCTCTGGTGTGCATGGGGCCATAGGTGTAACCCTTTGCACATCCTTGCCACTCTGCCAGGTAGGAAATCTGCACCATTCACTTCTTAGCCCCAGGACCCAGCTCAGTGTTACGTCCTTGGCCTCGAGGCGTAGGGTGAAGGGGGCAGATGTGTGTGCCCTCGCTCACTCGTGCCCCTGCCCTGGGGGGACACACGCCCCTGGGGGGTTGTCCTGCCTCTGGTTCAGTACCCAGAAGGCGAAGGACAGCAGGACGTGCTCCCAGCTCACCTCCGAGTCTGCATGTGGCTGGGCAACGTGGTGGACAGCAAGGGCCTGCAGCTGCTCCGCAAGGGCGAGATGGTGGTGTATGCAGAGACGGTGAGCAGCTGGGGCAGATGTGGGGATGGCAATAGGGGTTGGACGGGAAGGTAACGGAAACCAAAGCAGCCTCAGGTGCCCACTCGGGGCCCCAGTGGGAGAACCACAGAGTGTGTTCCAGAAGGGGCAGCTGAGTGGTGCCCTGGGAGACCTAAGGGGGTTTCTTGGGAGTTTCTTCCAGTCAGCATGTGAAGTGAGCAAGGCTCCAACGTGCACGGGGGCCTCACCCAGCACTGACATGGCAGCCTGTGTTGCTGCAGACCCCATTGGGTCCTACAAGCTGGTCTGGTAGTTCGAGAAGAGGAGACCGAAAGGGTCAGAGGAGCTGGAGTTGAGGCATCTTCCCACAGGATCATAAACCAGGGTGGAGCATGGGGGTTGGGGAGTGAGCCATCCAGAGACTACTGTAGATCAAAAGGTAGAGAGCCCTTTCCCCCATCTGGGAGGTGGGGGGCACCACTCAGGAGAAGACTGGCAGCAGAAGGAAAACACGTTTTGAGTTTCAATCTGCTTGTTTTGCTGAATTAGAGGGTATTTTTGTTTCCAAAGATGCATGCTGTGGCCAGGGTTATCATCATATGTAGTCAGCCCCTTATGCAGGGCTTGGAGACTCAGGGATGGCATGGGGATGAGGAAGGATTCCAGGGAGCAGGGACTGCATGCCCAGGTGGGTGAGAAGTGGAGCAGGACGGGCCTGCTAGGGTCACCACAGGTGGAAGGGTCACATCTACCCCACACTGTTCCTCAAGCACTGAGGAGCCTGTGGTCAAGTTGGCCTCTGAGCTGTCTCACCTGTGAAATGGAAGTGTGAGGCACAGACATGGCTCATGGTGAGCACTTGAATGCAGCCTGCCTGTCCCAATTAACAGTGGGGGTGGGGGGAAGGCTGTTTTCCATGGACTTGGGGGTGGGGGCTCTAGATAGATGGAGACAGCATGGGGGATGTATACCTAACAGCCTCAGGCAGGCCTATCCCTGAAAAGTGATTGCACAAGCTCCTGCCCAAAGTACAAGGGTGATATGGCCCGTTCTTTCCTGGGTACCACATTTCTAAGAGGCGCATGCAGGCCAGAGTAGGGGTGGGGGGGTATCCAGGGCAGGCTCCTACTGTGTGCTGAGTAGGCAGCTGGCACTCATGGCCTCCCTTTCCCAGTACGAGAATGAAGCCAAGTACAAAAAACAGTGGGGGCAGCTGGGCCTGCACAATTGCCCCAACTTCTCAGACGTCACGGGGCACAAGGCCCTTCCCAAGGAGGATTTCAAGGCACCCAAGGGATGGCACTGGCAGGGGAAGTGGAGAGTGGAGCCTCAGAGGAGGTAAGGCTGGGCTTCAGGGTCTGAAGCAGATGGTCCTGGGCATGTATTAGCCCTGGGTTGACTCTTCCCACTTGGGATGGCTACTTAAGAGGATCCAGAGAGGCATTGACTCTTCCCACTTGGGATGGCTACTCCCACTTGGGATGGCTACTTAGTAGGAGGCAGGCACACCAGCCACTATAGCCTGACCTCAAGAGTGAATGTGCACTAGACAGAGGGTCCTACCCACCCTCCTGCCTTGAGTGTTAAGGCCCCACTGCCTAGACTTTCCCAGAGCAACGGGGCTCCCAAGTGAGGGAATACTCAGCCAACAGAGGAGAAACCCCAGGGCCCGTCAATCCAGAGAGATGTGCTAG
>PVHY01019121.1:0-27928 GCA_004024945.1 Uropsilus gracilis
GATCCATGCAGGAATTTTAATGAAACAAATTTTAATAGGAAGTGAGAGAAATCATGACTTAAGAGCTGTGGGTGATATGGACATATATCCTTTTCTACTATATGAAGTGTAAAATATAGAGGGATTTCATCTATGATCATCAAAGTACAGAGAAGTCACTGAAAGGTATATGAGTCTGATTGAATTCAGGAGGTTTTTCGCTGAAAAACACCCTGTTGGCTTGAAAGGCCTAGATAAGCCATAATTTGAATGAAAAAAGGGTTAATTACAAGTGCGAAAAACCATGACTTAAAAGCAGGAGGTGAGATGGACTTATATCCTATGCTATTCAATGAAGTGTACAACATAGGGAAATTTAATTCCTATACATCTAAGTAGAGTGTAGTTAAGTAAGATATAAACAGTTCCTTTGTAGTCTGTATCAATTCAGTAGCAATCTGACTGGAAATGTGGAATTTCACCCTCAATGCTGACCCATGCAGTTATTTGAATGAAACAAAGGTAAATAACAAGTGTGACTAATCATGACTTAAGAGCTGTGGGTGATATGGACTTGTATCCTTTTCTACTCCATTAAGAGTAAAATATATAGAAATTTCATCTATTATCATCAAAGTACAGAGATGTCACAGAAAGATATGTACAGCACTTTTTGGAGTCTGATTGAATTCAGGAGGTTTCTCACTGAAAACACTGCCAATAGGCCTGAGAGGCCTGAATCAGCAGGAATTTGAAAGAAACAATGGTTAATAACAAGGGGTAGAAAAACTGACTTAAGAGCTGTTGGTGTGATTGACATATATCCTATTCTACTCCATGAAGTATAATACTTAGAGAGTTCATTTTTAAACATCAAAGTAAAGAGAAGTTACAGAAAGATATGCACTGCACCCTTTGGAGTCGGACTGAATTCAGGAAGTTCTCGATGAAAATAATGCCAGTAGGCCTGAAAGACCCAAATCCGCAGGAATTGCAATGAAAAAAGGGATAATGACAAAAGCTGTAAATCATGTCTTAAGACCTGGTAGTGTGATGGACTTATAACCAATTCTACACCATGATGTATACAATATAGAGAGTTTTCATCGCTAATCATCAAAGGTACAGAGAAGTAACAGAAAGACATAAACTGCTCCTTTGGAATCTGTTTGAAATCTGATTATTCTCGCTGAAAATTTGCGCTAAAATCCGAAATCCATAGGTATGTAATTGAAACAAGGGTTATAACAAGTGCCACAACTCTTCACTTGATAGCTGGAAGTGAAATGGACTTGCATGCTATTCCACTCCTAAAGTGTAAAACATAGAGAGATATCACCTATAAACATCCAAATACAGGGAAATAACAGAAAGATATGTAATGCACCCCTTGGACTCTGATTGAATTCAGGAGAATTCTCCCTGGAAACTCTGCCAGTGGCCTGAAAGGCGTACATCAGCAGGAATTTGAATGAAAAAAGGTTAGTAAAAAGTGGGATAAATCATGACTTATGAGCTAGAGGTGAGGTGGACTAATATCCTATGCTATTCTAGATGAGTACAACATAGTGAAATTTAATCTGCATACATCTAAATGGAGAAAAGTTAAGTAAGATATAAACAGCTCCTTTGTATTCTCTTTCAATTCAGGAGCATTGTGACTGAAAATGGTGGAAGTTTACCCTAAAGGCCGACCCATGCAGGAATTTGAATGAAACAAAGGTTAATAACAAGTATGAGAAAACATGAATTAAGAGTTGTGTGTGATATGGACGTACATCCTTTTCTACTTCATAAAGTGTAAAACATAGAGTGATTTCTTCTATGATCATCAAAGTACAGAGTAGTCACAAGAAGACATATAATGCACTTTTTGGTGTCTGAGTGAATTCAAATGATATCTCGTGAAAAAACCTACAGATGGCCGGAAAGGCCTAAATCGGCAGGAATTTGAATGGGAGAAATCATGACTTAAGACCTGTGGATGATACGGACATATATGTTTTTCTACACCATGAAGTGTAAAAGATAGACAGATTTCATCTATGATCATCAAGAAAAGAGAAGTGACAGAAAGATTTATGCTGCACCCTTTGGAGTCTCATTGAATTCAGGAGGTTTCTTGCTGAACACACTGCCAGTTGGCCTGAAAGGCCTAAATCAGCAGGAATTTGAATGAAACAATGGTTAATAACAAGTGTTAGAAATCATGATTCAAAAGATGGAGGAGATATGGACTTAAGTCTATTATACTGCATGAAGTGTAATACTTAGAGGGTTCATCTATAAACATTAATGTACAGGGATGTTACAGAAAGATATACACTGCACCCTTTGCATTCAGATGAATTCAAGAGGTTCTCCCTGAAAATAATGCCCTGTTGCCCTGAATGAATGGAATTCACAGGAATTGCAATGAAGAAGGGATAATAACAAGTACTATAAATCATGTATTAAGTTCTGGTGTTGTGATGAACTCATATTATTCTACTCCATGAAGTATACAATATACACAGATTTCATCTCTAATCATCAAAGGTACAGAGAAGTTACATTAATTCATAAACTGCTCCTTTGGAATCTGTAATTAAGAGCATTCTCGGTGAAAACGCAGGCAATTTGACTTAAAGACAAAATCCATAGGAATTTGAATGAAATAAAGGTTAATAACAAGTGCCAGAACTCTGTACTTGATAGCTGGAGGTGATATGAACTTATATGCTATTCCACCTATGAAGTGTAAAACATAGAGTTTTCATATATAAACATCAACATACTGAGAAATTACAGAAAGATATTTACTGTACCCATTGTACTCTGATTGAGTTCAGCAGGTTTCTTGCTGAAAACAATACCTTTTGGCCTGAAAGGCCTGAATCAGCAGAATTTGAAAGAAAAGGGGGTTAATAACAAGCGAGAGAAATCATGACTCTAGAGCTGTGGGTGATATGAAGTTATATCCATTTATACTCCATGAAGTGGTAAACATAAGGCAATTTCATGGATGATCATCAAAGTACAGAGAATCACAGAAAATATATACTGCACCCTTTGGAGTCTAAATTCAGAAGGTTTCTAGCTGAAAACAGTGGCAATTAGCCTGAAAGGCTTATATCAGCAGAAATTAGAATGACAGAAGGGTTAATAACAAGGGGAAGAAATCATGACTTAAGAGCTGAAGGTGATATGGACTTATATCCAATTCTACTCCATGAAGTGTACAATATATACAGATTTCATCTCTAATCACCAATTGTACAGATAAATTACAGTAAGATATAAACTGCTCCTTTGGAATCTGTTTGGAGTCAGGGGCATTCACGCTGAAAATGCTGCTAATATGCCTTAAAAGTCGAAATCCACAGGAATTTGAATGAAATAAGGGTTAATAAAAGTACCAGAACTCTTGACTTGATAGCTGGAGATGATATGGATTGATGTTATTCCATCTATGAAGAGTAAAACTTATAGATGTCATCTATAAACATCAAAGTACAGAGATTACAGAAAGTTATATACTGTACCCATTGGAACCTGATTGAATTCAGCAGGTTTCTCACTGAAAACAATACCAGTTGCTTGAAAAGCCTAAATCAGCAGGAATTTGAATGAAAAATGGTTAATAACAAGTGGGAAAATTATGATTTAATAGCTGGATGTGAGATTGACTTATATCATATTCTATTCCTGAAGTGTACAACATAGGGAAATTTCATCCCTAAACATCTAAGTATAGAAATGTTAAGTAAGATAAAAACAGCTCCTTTTGATCTGTTTGGAATCAGGAGCATTCTAGCTGAATTTCATCTCTAAACACAAAGTACAGAAAGTTACAGTAAGATATGAACTTCTCCTTTGGAATCATTTGGAATCAGGAGCTTTCTCTCTGACATCTCTTGCATTTCACCTTAAGGACCGAAATCCTCAGCAATTTCAATGAAACAAGGGTTAATAAAAAGTCAAGAATTTATGAAATTTGATGCCGTGGTGTAATGGACTTATATCCGATTCTACTCCGTGTAGAGTACAACATTTGAAAATATCATCCATAAATATTTAAGTACAGAAAAGTAAGATATAAACAGCTCATTGTTAGACTTTTTGGATTCATTAGAGTTCTCCCGAAAACGCTTGATATTCACCTTAAAGGCTGAAATCCGCAGGAATTGGAATGAAAAAAGGGTTAATAACAAGTGCTATAAATCAGGTCTTAAGACCTGGGGATGAGATGGACTTATATCCTATTTTCCGCTTTGAAGTATACAATATAGAGAGATTTCATCTCTAAACATCAAAGTACAGAGAAGTTACACTACGATATAAACTGCAATCCTTGCATAATGATTGGATTCAGGAGCATTCTCAGTGAAAACACGGCCAGGTGGACTGAATGAAACAAGGGTTAAAAACAAGTGCTAAGATCATGACTTAAGCTGGAGGTGAGATGGACTTTCTCTAATGTACTCCATGAAGTGTACAACACAGATTTCATCTGTAAACAATAAGTACAGAGTAGTCACAGTAAGATATAAATGGCTCCTTTGGAATCTGATTGGAATCAGGAGCATTCTCACTGACAACACTGGCAGTTTGCCTTAAGGGTCGAAATCCGCAGGAATATGAATGAAACAAGGGTTAATATCAAGTGGTAGAAATCATGATTTAAGAGCTGGAGGTGAGATGGATGTATATCCTATTCTATTCCATGAAGTGTACAACGGAGGAAATTTTCATCCTTAAATATCTAAGTACAGAAAAGTTCAGTAAGATATATACATCTTGTTTTGATCTTCTTGGATTCAGGAGAGTTCTCACTAAAACGCTGGCAATTTTCCTTAAAGGCCGAAATCCACAGGAATTGGAATGAAAAAGGTGATAATAACAAGTGCTATAAATCACCTCTTAAAGCCTGGGCATGAGGTGGACTTAATCCTATTCTACTCCTTGTGGTGTACAATATGAGAGATTTCATATCTACACATGAAAGTGAGTAGCTACACTAGATATAACTACACCCTTTGGATTCTGATTGATTCAGGAGCATTCTCAGTGGAAACACTGCCTGTTGGCCTGAAACACCGAAATCCGCAGGAATTTGAATGAAACAAGGGTTAATAACAAACGCTAGGAATCATGACCTAAGAGCTGGAGGTGAGATGACTTATATCCTATTCTTCTTCATGAAGTGTACAACATAGAGAGATTTCATCTCTAAACCTCAAAGTACAGAGTAGTTACAGTAATATAAACTGCTCCTTTAAAATCTGTTTGTAATCAGCGTTGTTCTCAATGACAACTCTGGCCATTGCCTAAGGGCCAAAATCCATTGGAATTTGAATGAAACAAGGGTTAATAACAAGTGCTAGAAATCAAGACTTAAGAGCTGGAGGTGAGATGGACTTATATCTTATTATACTCCATGATTGTAAATATAGTGAGAATTCATCTCTAACCATCAAGTACACAGAAGTTACAGTAAGATATAAACTGCTCCTTTGGAATCTATTTGGAATCAGGAGCATTCTTGCTGACAACTCTGGCAGTTCAACTTAAGGGCCGAAATCCACAGGAATTTCATTGAAAAAATGGTTAATAATAAGTACTAGAATTAATGACTTAGAAGCTGGGCCAAAATCCACAGGAATTTCATTGAAAAAATGGTTAATAATAAGTACTAGAATTTATGACTTAGAAGCTGGTGGTGAGATGGACTTATATCCTATTCTACTCCATAAAGAGAACAATATAGAAAGATTTCATCTCTAAACATCAAAGTACAGAGAACTTTGTACAGAAGATATAATATGCAACCTTTGGGTTCTGATTGGATTCAGGAGTGTTCTCAGTGAAAACTTGGCCAGTTGGCCTGAAAGACCTAAATACACAGGAATTGAATGAAACAAATGTTAAAACAAGGGCTAGAATTTATGAGACAGAAGCTGGTGAGATGCACTTACCTATATCCTATTCTACTCCATGAGTGTGCAACATATGGAAATTTCATGTTTAAACATCTAAGTAGAGAATGTTAAGTACGATATAATCTGCTGATTTTGAGTGGTTTTGGATTCAGGAGAGTTCTCCCTAAAACGCTGGCAATTTGTCTAAAGGCCGAAATCTGCAGGAATTGAATGAAACAATGGTTAATACCAAGTACGAGATTTTATGTCTTAGAAGCTGTGGTGAGTTGGACTTATATCCTATTCGACTCCATATATTGTACAACATAGGGAAATTTCATCTGTAAAGCATCAAGTTCAGAAAAGTTAAGTAATATATAATCAGCTCATTTTGAGTTTTTTGGATTCAGGGGAGCTCTGCCTAAAATACTGGCAATTCGCCTTAAGGGCTGAAATCCGCAGAAATTCTCATGAAACAAGTGGTATAAATCATGTCTTAAGACCTGGGTGTGAAATGGACTTATATCCTATTCTACTCTATGAGGAGTACAATATAGAGTGATTTCATCTGTAAACATCAAATTACAGAGGAGGTACATTAAGATATAAACTGCACAATTTGGATTCTGAATGGTTTCAGGATCTTTCTCCAGAAAACAAGCCAGTTGGCCGTGAAGGCCTAAATCCTCAGGAATATGAAAGAAACAAGAGTTAACAACAAGTGATAAAAACCATAACTTAAGAGCTCGAGATGAGATGGAATTATATCCTACTCAACTGCATGAAGTGTACAACATAGGGAAATTTCATCACTAAACATCTAAGTACAGAAGTTAAGTAATATATAATCAGCTCCCTTGTGTCTTGTTGTTCAGGAGCATTCTTGTTAAAATCACTGGCAAATCACCTTAAAGTCGGAAATCTGCACGAATTTGAATGAAACAAGGGTTAAAAACAAGTACTAGAAATCTTGACTTAAGAGCTGGAGGTGAGATGGATTTATATCCTATTCTACTCCCTGAAATGTACAACATAGAGAGAATTCATCTCTAAACATTTAAGTACAGAGAATTTACATTAAGATATAAAATGCACCCTTTGGATTCTGATTGGATTCAGGATTGTTCTCACTGAAAACACTGCCTGTTGACCAAAAAGGCCTAATTCCAGAAAAATTTGAATGAAATAATTGTTAATAACAAGTGCTAGAATTTATGACTTAACAGCTGGGGTCAGATGAATTATATCCTATTCTACTCCATGATATGTAAAACATAGGGAAATTTCATCCCTAAAAATCTAAGTACAGAAAATTTAAGCACGATAATAAAAAGCTCATTTTGAGTCTGTTTGGATTCAGGAGGGTTCTCGCTGGAAATGCTGGCAATTTGCCTTAAAGGGCAAAATCCGCAGGAAATGAAAGCAGGGTTAATTTCAAAGGTGAGAAATCATGACTTAAGAGCTGGAGGTGAGATGGATTTATATCCTTTTCTACTCCATGAAGAGTAAAACAGAGATTTTTCATCTATAATCATCAAAGTACAGAGAAGTCACGGAAAGATATATGCTGCACCCTATGGCATCTGATTGAATTCAGGAGCTTTCTTGATGAAAAAATGCCTGTTGGCCTGAAAAGCCTAAATCAGCAGGAATTTGAATAAAAAAAGTGTTCATAACAAGTGGGAGAAATCATGACTTAAGATATGGAGGTGAGATGGATTTATATCCTATGCTATTTGATGAAGTGTTCACCATAGTGAAATTTCATCCCTATACCTCTAAGTAGAGAAAAATTAGTAAGATATAAACAGCTCCTTTTTAGTCTGTTTCAATTCAGGAGCATTCTGGCTGAAAATGCTGTAAGTTCACCCTAAGTAAGAATCATGCAGGAATTAGAATGACAAAATGGTTAATAACAAGTGTGAGAAATCATGACTTAAGAGCTGTGGGTGTTATGGACTTATATCCTTTTCTACTCCAAGAAGTGTAAAACATAGAGAGTTTTCATCTATGATCATCAAAGTACAGAGAACTCACAGAAAGATATACTGTACCTTTTGGAGTCTAAATTCAGGAGGTTTCTAGCAAAAACAGTGGCAGTTGTCCTGAATGTCTATATCAGCAGGAATTAGAATGACAAAATGGTTAATAACAAGGGTGAGAAATCATGACTCAAGAGCTGAGGGTGATATGGACTTATATCCAATTCTATTCCATGAAGTGTACAATATAGAGAGATTTCACCTCTAATGAACAATTGTATGGATAAATTACAGAAAGAAATAAACCACTCCTTTGGAATCTGTTTGGAGTCAGGAGCATATTCGTGGAAAATTTGCCTTAAACGTCGAAATCCACAGGAATTCGAATGATAGAAGGGTTAATAAAAAGTACCAGAACTCTTGACTTCGTAGCTGGAGGTGATACGGACTTATATGCTATTCCATCTATGAAGTGTAAAACCATAGAGAGATTTCATCTATAAACATCAACATACAGAGAAATTACAGAAAGATATATACTGTACCCTATGGACACTGATTGAATTCAGCAGGTTTCTCACCGAAAACAATGCCTGTTGGCCTGAAAGGCCTAAATCAGCAGGAATTTGAATGACAAAAGGTTTAATAACAAATGGGAGAAATCATGACTTAAGAGCTGGAGGTGAGATGGACTTATATCCAATTGTACTCCATGAAGTGTAAAACAGAGAGAGATTTCATCTTGATCATCAAAATAAAGAAGTCACAGAAATATATATATACTGCACACATAGGATTCTGATTGAATTGAGGAGGTTTCTCATTGAAAACACTGCCTGTTGGCCTGAAAGACCTAAATCAGCAGGAATTTGAATGAAAAAAGGGTTAATAACAAGTGGGAGAAATCACGACTTAAGAGCTGGAGGTAAGATGCCCTTATATCCTATGGTATTCGATGAAGTGTACAACATAGGTAATTTCATCCCTTTACATCTAAGTAGAGAATTGTTAACTCAGATAGAATCATTCCTTTGCATTCTGCTTCAACAGGAGCTTTGTGGCTCAAAATGCTTGAAGTTCACCCTCAAGGCAGACCCATGCATGAATTTGAATGAAACATGTTAATAACAAGCGTAGAGCTGTGGGTGATATGGACTTATATCCTTTTCTACTCCATGAAGTGTAATTAATAGAGATTTCATCTATGATCATGAAGAACAGAGAAGTCACAGAAACATTTATACTGCACCCTTTGGAGTGTGTGAATTCAGGAGTTTTCTTGCTGAAAACCTGCCATTGGCATGAAAGGCCTAAATCACAGGAATTTGAATGAAAAAATGGTCAATAATATGTGCAAGATATCATGACTTAAGAGCTGGAGGTTATGTGAACTTTTATCCTATGTGATTCGATAAAGTGTACAACATAGGGAAATTTCATTCTTATATATCTATGTAGAGAAAAGTTAAGTAAGACATAAATAGCTTCTTTGTAGTCTGGTTCAGTTCAGCAGCTTTATGGCTGAAAATGCTGAGTTCACCTTCAAGGCCGATCCATGCAGGAATTTGAATGAAACAAAGGTTAATAACAAGTGCGAGAAATCATGACTTAATAGCTGTCGGTAATATGGACATATATTCCTATTATACTCCATGAAGTGTAACATAGAGAGATTTCATCTATGATCATCAAAGTACAGAGAAGTCACAGAAAGATATATATGGTACCCTTTGGCGTTTGATTGAATTCAGGAGGTTTCAGGCTGAAAAAACTGCCACTTGGCCTGAATGGCCTATATCAGTAGGAATTTGAATGAAAAATGGTTAATAACAAGTGGGAGAAATCATTACTTAAGAGCCAGAGGTGTAATGGACTTATATTCTATGCTATTCGATGAAGTGTACAACATAGGGTAATTTCAATCCGAAACATCTAAGTAGAGATAAGTTAAGTAAGATATAAACAGCTCCTTTGTAGTTTGTTTCAATTCAGGAGGATTGTGGCTGAAAATGCTGGAAGTATACCCTCAAGGCCGACCCATGCAGGAGTTTAAATGAAACAAAGTTTAACAGCAAATGTGAGAAATCATGACTTAAGAGCTGTGGGTGTTATGGACTTATATCTTTTCTACTCCATGAAGTATAAAAGATAGAGAGATTTCATCTATGATCATCAAAGTACAGAGAAGTCACAGAAAGATTTATACTGCACACTTTGGAGTCTGATTGAATTCAGGAAGTTTCTCGCCGAAAACACTGCTAATTGGCCTGAAAGGCCTAATCAGAGGATTTTGAATGAAACAATGGTTAATAAGCCAGAAATCTTGACTTGATAGCGGAGGTGATATGGACTTATATGCGATTCTACTCCATTAAGTTTAAAACATAGAGAGATTTCATCTATGATCATCAAGTACAGAGAAGTCACGGAAAGATTTATACTGCACCCTTTGGAGTCTGAATGAATTCAGGATGTTTCTTGCAGAAACACCACCAGTTGGCCTAAAAGGCCTAAATCACAGGAATTTGAATGAAAAAAGGGTTAACAAGTGCGAGAAATCATGAAATAAGAGCTGGATGTGAGATGGACTTACATCCTATGCTATTTGATGGATGTACAACATAGGGAAATTTCAACGCTATACATCTAATTAGACAAAAGTTAAGAAAGATATAAAAGCTCCTTTGTAGTCATTTTCAACTCAGGAGCATTTTGGCTGAAAATGTTGGAAGTTCACCCTCAAGCCGACACATGCAGTAATATTTAAATGAAACATGGGTTAGCAACAAGTGTGAAAAATCAAGATAAGAGCTGTGTGTGATATGCACTTATATTGTTTTCTACTCCATGAAGTGTAAAACATAGAGAGATTTCATCTATGATCATCAAAATACAGAGAAGTCACTCAAAGATATATACTGCACCCTTTGGATTCTGGTTGAATTCAGGAGGTTTCACGCTGAAAACACTGCTGGCTGGCCTGAAAGTTCAAATCAAAGGAATTTGAATGAAAAAAAGTTAATAACAAGTGCCAGAATTCATGACTTAAGAGCTGTTGGTTAGAAGGACTTATATCCTAAGCTAATCAATGAAGTGTACAACAAAGGAAAATTTCATCCCTATACATCTAAGTAGAGAAAGGGTAAGTAAGATATAAATAGCTCCTTTATAGTCTGTTTCAATTCAAGAGCATTCTGGCTGAAAATGCTTGAAGTTCACCATCAAGGTCAACCCATGCAGGAATTTGAATGAAACAATGGTTATATCACATGCTAGAAATCATGACTTAAAAGCTAGAGGTGAAATGGACTATATCCTATTCTACTCAATGAAGTGTAATATTTAGAGGTTTCATAAATAAATGTCAAAATACAGAGACGTTTACAGAAAGATATACTCTGCAAGCTTTGGTTAGGAATGATTTCAGGAGGTTCTCGCTGAAAACAATTCCAGTTGGCGGAAAGAATGAAATCCGCAGGAATTGCAATGAATAAAGGGATAATAACAAGTGCTATAAATCATGTCCTAATCCTGGGGGTTTGATGGACTATATCCAATTCTACTCCATGAATTGTACAATATAGAGAGATTTCATCTCTAATCTTCAAAATAGAGAGTATTTGCAGGAAGATTTACATTTCTCCTTTGGAATCATTTGGAATCAATGCATTCTCGCTGAAAAGTCTACAATTCACATTTAAAGCTGAAATCCACAGGAATTTGAATGAAACAAGGGTTAATAACAAGTGACACAACTCTAGGCTTGAGAGCTGGAGGTTATATGGACTTGATGCTATTCCACACCATGAAGTGTAAAACAGAAAAATTTCAGCTATAAACATCACAGTACAGGGAAATTTCAGAAAGATATATACTGCAACCTTTGGAGTCTGAGAGAAGTCAGCAAGTTTATCACTTAGAACACTGTCTGTTGGCCTGAAAGGCCTAAATCAGTAGTAATTTGAATGAAAAAAAGGGTTAATAACAAGTGGGAGAAATCATGACTTCACAGCTGTGGGTGATATATCATTTTCTACTCCATGAAGTGTAAAACATAGAGAGGTTTCATCTATGATCCTCAAAGTACACAGAAGTCACAGAAAGATATATGATGCACCCTTTGAGTCTGATTGAATTCAGGACTATGCCTGTCTCCGTTTGTTCAGAACCCCTTCAGTGTCTGACCCGTCATGGAGACAAACAAATGCGGCTATTTGCAAGCCCTGTCTTAGGTTGATCACTGAGTGCTCCGAAACTTACCTGTCATTGGCTAACCGTGCTCAGAGGAGTTTTGGATGGCAAACCTTAAGGTGATGGAGTTTCTGCTGCCATTGCATTTAAAGTTTGCAAGAGGTTACAGATGATAAAGGGCAAACAATATCATTAGCAAAAGAAGTCATACTACAGTAATATGAGATTTTATCCATCTGAAGAAATCAGACCAATGAGGAGTCAGTTTGGCCACCTGAGCAGCAATGTCCTGGACAGCTCCATCAATATCCTATGACAAATGAGGTGTATTATGCTTATCTAAAATATACCCATGCAACTCAAGCAAATCAAAGGATAAATAAGTATGTGACCATACACCAAGTGTTAGGCCCTGAATCAAAAACAAAAAACAAACAAAAAAAAAACATGGCTCAGCACAAACACCCCAGACACAGGAAGATAAGGACAAAAAAGTTTATTATGAAAGCTTATCTGGGGGCTACCAAGTCAAGAGTCAAGGGAGACTCAGTGCACCGGTTTGTTCACCAGTTAAGTCCTTTTATATTTTTACAACCTAAGTTATACATTTGCATTCCTATTCTAAGTCAAACAAATGTAAAATATGGGGCACCTGTTAGAGGCACACTTTGAGTTTACAACTAGGTTCACCATAAAGTTACCTATAATAACATAAGGTCATATGAGGGGTTATCAATTTGTTTTCTTTTGTGGAGGGTGGGGGTGTTATAGGGAGGGAACTGCCTATCTCCTAAATCAAGGGAGTGCTATACCAAATTTGCTCAATTTATAATTTTGCTTTTAACATTCTAGCACAAGAAGATGCCTTTTAACCCTATTCCAACCAGCATGGATTCAATATAAGTAATGTTAGTAACACACACATGAGCTTATTCTGTATGACACTTTAAATTAGTTCGAATATGCAAAGCTTGAACTTGATCTCCTAACATTAGGATGGTATCATATGACTGATAACCTAGCTTCCAATTTATAATTAATGTGGCTAAAGCATTTACCTAGGAAACAGTTTGCATTTCTTGTGTAGAGCTACAGTAGATATGGTTGGTTCCTCCTAAAAGAGCAGTATTAAAGATATAATTCCCATCATAATATTGTCTACAGATCTCTAAGATCTGGCTAACAAGTAGCGCAATTTCCTAAGAGCTAACCAACCAGCATCATGGTATCATTCATTAGTCACATTTACTGGGATTACAGCAAAAGGTGGTTGAGATACCAAAGTTACTGTGTTAACCTTACTGTTATTACCATAAATATAACAGGATACATTACAATAGTAGTGAAACATGACAACCCGAAGACTTTTTGACTTTAACTGTAACACATACAGGCCTGCTTCCCTCTCCAAAGCAGGCTACAAACAGGCCATTCATATTTAACCTTTACCTTTAACCTTGAACACCTCTGCCTGCTTCTCTCTATAAAGCAGTCTCCAAACTGTTCATTGGCACTGAGCTTTAACTTAAGTGGACACACCTACGTCTGCTTCTCTCTCTACTAAGCAGGCTGCACGCAGTTACATTAACAATGCCTTTACCTTGAACTCTAAGTAGATACACATTTGCCTGGTTCTCTCCCTAGCAAGCAGGCCACAAACGGTTCATTAGCATTTCCACTGATCATCTTTACCATTGATATGCAAAAGCCAAGGCTGGGCATGGTGGCTCATGCCAGTAAGCTTCAGCTTATGAAGCAGCTGGGGTGGGATCATGATTCGAATCTCGCCTGGGGCCTGTAGAGAGACCTAGTTCCCAAAAAATAGCTGGGACAGGTGACGTGCACAGTAATCACAGTTACCTGAGAAGCAGAGGCTGGGGATTGTTTGAGTCCATGGTACCCTGGCAACGTGAGTCAGTGGTTCCACAGGCAAAAATACAATATCTTTCCTGAGCCTACCATAGAAAACCAGTTTGGCCCAATTTCTGGAGTTCCTACCCTGATGTTTATTGGTACACTTATTTCCCTTTGAAGACCATGACATCTTCGAGGGCAGGAAGAACTCGGCTCCCTGTCACCACCCCCACTTCTCCCCTCCTAGCACAAGACACAAAGAAACCTCTCATCCAATGAAGGTCTCCTGTAAGGACAAACAAGAGGTGGGGGGAGAAGAGGAATCTGACATAGGGAATGTTTGCGCTGGCGACTGGAGTGCTTATAACTCCTCCAGAACACCCTGAGTTGACACTTCCCTGTCAGGTTCAGAGTCAACATCGAAACCACACCCATATCCAAACATCTGAGGTCGAACTGTGAGCTTGGAGTTTACCAAAATTCTGCAACCTGAATTATCTGAAACAATTCTTGACTCCACAGCAATAAGGAGCTCGCTGAAAATGCTGCAAGTTCTCCTGAAAGGCCAAAATCCACAGGATTTTGAATGAACAGGATTTCTAAGAAGTGCTAGAAATCAAGAAATGTAAGAGCTAGAGGTGAGATGTAATGCTATCCTATTTTAATCCATCAAGTATGCAACATAGAAAGACTTAACCTATAAACATCAAAGTACCGAGAGAAGTCACAGTAAGATATAAACTGCTTCTTAGGATTCTCTTGGACTCAGGAGCATTCTCTCTGAAAATGCCGCAGTTCACCTGAAAGGCCGAAATCCGCAGGATGTTGAATGAAAACAAGGGTTAACAAGATGCTAGAAAACGTGAACCTTTAGAGCTGACATTAGATGTACTGCTATCCAAATCTACTCCATGAAGTGTGCAACAGAGAGTTAATAACTAAACACCAAAGTACAGAGAAGTTACTGTAAGATATAAACAGCTCCTTAGGGGTATGGTTGGAATCAAGATCATTCTCAATTAAAAAAAGCTGTTTGCTTGAGGCCGCAATCTGCAGGAATTTGAATGTGACAAGGGTTAATAAAAAGTGCTACAAATCATGAGTTAAGAGCTGGAGGTGAGAGAGATATATATCCTATTCTACTCCATGAAGTGTACAACATACAGAGATTTCATCTCTAAACATCAAAGTACAGAATAGTAAAGTAAGATATAAATAGCTCCTTTGGAGTCTGTTTGGATTCAGGAGTGTTCTGGCTGAAAACCCTGGAAGTTCACTTAAAAGGCCGAAATCGGCAGTAATGTGAATGAAAGAATGGTTAATACTAGTGGTGGAAATCATGACTTAAGACCTGGAGGTGAAATGGACACATATCCTATTCTGCTCCATGAAGTGTATAACAGAGATTACATCTCTAAATATCAAAGTACAAGGAGTTACAGCAAGATATAAACTGCACCCTTTGGTTTATGGTTGGATACAGGAAGATTCAGCAGAAAACACTACCAGTTTGCCTGAAAGACTAACTCCACAGGAATTTGAATTAAACAAGTGTTATTAACAAGTGCCATAGTCATGACGTAGGAGCTGGAGGTAAGATTGACTTGTATCATATTCTACTCCATGAAGTGTACAATATAGAGAGATTTCATCTCTAAACATCAAAGTACACAACAGTTAAGTAATATATAGACAGCTCCTTTGGAGTATGTTTGATTTCAGGGAGGTTCTGGCTGAAAACACTGGAAGTTCATTTAATAGTGAAATATGCAGGAAATTCAATGAAGCATGGTAAATACAAGTGCTAGAAATCATGACTTAAGACCTGGAGGTGAGATGGAATTATATCCTATGCTTTTTCATGAAGTCTACAACATAGAGAGATTTCATCTCTACACATCAAAGTACATAGAAGTTACAGTAAGATATAAACTGCTCCCTTGGAGTGTTTGGAATCAGGAGCATTCTCATTGAAAATGCTGGCAGTTTGCCTGAATGACCAAATCCACAGGAATTTGTATGAAACAAGGTTTAACAAGAATTGCTAGATGTCATGACTTAAGAGCTGGAGGTGAGATGGATATTTCTTTTTCTACTCCATGAATAGTACACATAGCGAGATTTTATCTCTAAACATCAAACTACAGAGATGTTACATTATGATATAAACTGTTCCTTTGGAGTCAGTTTGCTTCAGAAATATTCATGCTGTAAACACTGGCAGATCGCCTGAAAGGCTGAAATCCACAGATATTTGAATGACAAGGGATAATAACAAGGGAGAGAAATTATGACTTAGAATCTGGAGGTGAGATGGACTTATATCCTATTCCACTCCATGAGGTGCACAACATAGGAAAATTTCATCCCTAAATATCTAAGTACATAAAAGTTAAGTAAGATATAAACAGCTCGTTTTGAATCTGTTTGGATTCAGGAGCATTCACACTGAAAACGCTGGCAATTCGACTTAAGGCCGAAATCCGCAGGAATTTGAATGAATGAAGGCGTAATAATAAGTGCTAGATCATGACTTAAGACCTGAGGTGATATGGACTTACATTCTATTCTATGCCATGAAGTATAAAACATAGATAGATTTCATCTCTAAACATTTAAGTACAGTTAAGTCACAAAAAGATATATACTGCACCCTTTGGAGTCTCGTAGGATTCAGGAGTGTTCTCAAAGAAAACACTGCCAGTTGACCTGAAAAGCCTTCATTGCAGGAATTTGAATGAAACAAGTGTTAATAAATGTGCTACAAATCATTATTTAAGAGCTGGCGGTGAGATGGACATATATCCTATTCTACTCCATGAAGTGTAAAATATACAGAGACTTCAACTCTAAACATCAAAGTACAGAGTATTTACAGTAAGATATAAACTGCTCCTTTTGGAATATGTCTGGAATTAAGAGTGTTCTAGGTGACAACTCTGGCAGTTCACTTTAGGGGACAAAATCCACAGGAATTTGAATAAATGAAACAAGGGTTAATAAAACGTGTGAGAATTTATGACTAGAAGATGGAGGAGAGATGAACTTTTATGCTGTTCTACTCCATGAAATGTACAGCATAGGGATTTTTCATCCATAAATATTTAAATACAGAAAAGTTAATAAGATATAAATAGTTCATTTGGAGTCTGTTTGGTCAGGAGTGTTCTGGTGGAAAATGCTGGAAGTCACCCTAAAATCCGACACCTGCAGGAATCTGAATGAGACTAGGGTTAATAACAAGTGCTAGTTATCAAGACTTAAGACCTGGAGGTGAGATGGACTTATATACGTTTCTACTATGAAGTGTAAAACAAAGGGATTTTTCATCACTAAATGGCAAAGTACAGAGAAATTACAGTATATAAACTGCACACTTTGGAGTCTGTTTGGATTCAGCAGTGTTCTCTCTGAACCACTGCCAATCCTCTAGAAATGCCTAAATCCACAGGAATTTGAATGAAACAAATGTTAATAACAAGCCCCAGATATCATGATTTAAGAGCTGGAGGTGAGAAGGACTGAACCTATTCTAAAACAACTTGTGTACAACAGAGATTGATTTCATCTCTAAACATCCAAGTACAGAAAATTACAGTAAGATATTATCTGCTGCTTTGGAATCTGTTTGCTATCAGGAGCGTTCTTTCTGAACTCTGGCAGTTCGCCTAAAGTGGCTAAATCTGAAGAATTTGAACAAAACAAGGGTTAATAACAAGTGCTAAATTTATGACTTAGAAGCTGGAGGTGATGGAATTATATCCTATTCGACTCTATGACATGTACAACACAGGGGAATTACAAACCTAAACATCTAAGTACAGAAAAGTTAAGTAAGATATGAACAGGTCATTTTGAGTCTGTTTGGTTCAGGAGCATTCTCGCAGAAATCACTCGATATTCACCATAAAAGCTGAAATCCGCAGGAATTTGAACGAAACAAGGGTAATAACAAGTGGTAGAAATCATGACTTAAGAGCTGCAGTTAAGATGGACTTATATCCTACTTTACTCCATGAAGTGTCTGATATAGATAGAATTCATCTCTAAACACACATGTACAGTGAATTTATAGTAAGATATAAACTGCTCCATTGGAATCTGTTTGGAATCAGGATCATTCTTGCCAACAACTCTGGCAGTTTGCCTTAAAAGCCAAAATCCGCAAGAATTTGAATGAAAAAGGATTATTAACTAGTCTACAAATAATCACTAAAGGGCTGGAGGTGAGATGGACTAATATGCTATTGTACTCCATGATATGAAGAACATAAAGAGATTTCATTACTAAACTACAAATACAGAAAAACTAAGTAGACATAAACAGCTCCTCTGTTTGGATTCAGGAGCAATCTGTTTGAAAATGTTCGAAAATCATCCTAGGCCGACATGCAGGAATTTGAATGAAACAATGGTTAATAAGAAGTGCTAGAAATCATGACTTAAGAGCTGGAGGTGAAATGGACATATATCCTATACTACTCCATGAAGTGTAAAACATAGAGAAATTTCATCTCTAAATATCAAAATACAGAGATGATAAAGATATCTATGGTACCCTGTGGAGTCTGATTGGATTCAGGTGCATTCTTGCTGAAAAGATGTCCAGTTGGCCTGAAAGGCCTAAGGCAGCAGGAATTTGAATGAAAAAAAGGGTTAATAACAAGTGTGGAAATCAACTTTAGAGCTGAGGTGCGATGGACTATATCCTATTCTACTCCATGAAGTATACAACATAGAGAGATTCATCTTGAAAATAAAAGTACAAAAATGTCAAGTAGGATATAAACAGCTCATTTGCAATCTGTTTGGATTCAGGATTGTTCTTGCTGTAAACCATGGAAGTTCTCCTTAAAGGCCGAAATCAGCAGTAATTTGAATGAAACAAGCGTTAATAACAAGTGCTAGATTTTAACTTAGAATCTGGTGTTCAGATGGACTTATAACCTACTATACTCCATTAAGTGAATAACACAGGGAAATTTCATCTGTAAACATCCATGTACAGAAAAGTTAAGTAAGATATCAACAGCTCATTTTGAGATTTTTTGGATTCAGGAGCGTTGGCCCTAAAATGCTGGCATTTCGCCTTAAAGGACGAAATCCTCAGGAATTGGAATGAAAAAAGTGTTAGTAACAAGTGCTAGAAAACATGACTTGAGACCTGGGGTTGAGATGGACTAGTATCCTATTCTACTCCATGAAGTGTACAAAATAGAGAGATTTCATCCCTAATATAAAAAAAATTTAAATAAGATATAAAGAGTTGCTTTGGATCTGCTTGGGTTCAGGAGCATTGTGGCTGAAATGCATGAGGTTCACCAAAGGCCAACACATGCAGGAATTTGAATGAAACAAGGGTTAATAAGAAGTGATAGATATAATGAAATAAGAGTTGATGAAATGGACTTATATCCGAATGTACTCCATGAAGTGTACGACATAGAGATTTCATCTCCACACAAAAAAGAAAAGTGAAGATACAGTAAGATATATACTCACCCTTTGGAGTCTGATTGAATTCAGGAGCATTCTCACTGAAAACACTGCCAGTAGTCCTTGAAAGGCCTAAATCCACAGGATTTTGAATGAGAAAAGGGTTAATAACAAGTGATAGAAACATGACTTCAGAAGTGGAGGGGAAATGAAATTATATCCTATTCTATTCCAGGAAGAGTATAATATAGAGAGATTTCATCACCAACCATTAAAGCACAGAAAAGATACAGTAAGATTAAAACTGCACCTTGTGGCATCTTATTGGTTTAAGAATCATTCAGCTAAAACAGAACCAGTTGACCAGAAAGTCCTAAATCCCCAGAAATTTGAATGAAAAAAGGGTTAATAACAAGTGCTAGAAATCATGACTTAAAAGCTGGAGGTGAGATGTAATTATATCCTTTTCTACTCCATGAAGTGTACAATATAGTGAAATTCCTTCCCTAAACATGGAAGTACAGAATGTTTAAGAAAGATACAAGCAGCTCCTTTTGAGTCTGTTTGGATTAAGGAGCTTTCTCACTGAAAACACTGGGAATTCATCTTTAAGGTCCAAATCCGCAGGAAATTGAATGAAACAAGGGTTAATAACAAGTGTGTAAAATCATTTCTTAGGACTGGAGGTGACGTGGTTTTATACCCTATTCTCCTCCATGAAATGTACAACATTGAGAGAATTCATCTCTAAACATAAAAGTACAGAGAAGTTTCAGTAAGATAAAATCTCCTTTGGAATCTATTTGGAATCAGGTGAGTTCTCCTTGACAACTATGGCAGTTCGCCTTAAGGACCGAAATCTGCAGAAATTTGAATGAAACAATGGTTAATAACTAGTGCTAGAATTTATGACTTAGAAGCTGGTGGTGAGATGGAATTATCCTATTCTACTACATGAAATGTACAACATAGAGAGATTTCATCTCTAAACCTCAAAACCAAAGAAGTTACAGTAAGATATAAATTGCTAGTTTGAAATCTGTTTGGAATCAGGAGCATTCTTGCTGACAACTCAGGCAGTTCGACTTAAGGGATGAAATCCGCAGGAATTTAATGAAACGAGGGTTAATATCAAGTGCTAGAATGTATGACTTAGAAGTTGGTGGTGAGATGGACTTATATCATCTTCTACTCCTTGAAGTCTACAACATAGGGAAATTTCATCCGTAAACACCTAAGTACTGAAATATTAAATAAGATATACACAGCTCATTTTGAGCCTTTTGGATGCAGGAGAATTCTCCATAAAAAGCTGGCAATTCTCCTAAAGTTTGAAATCCGCATGTATTCGAATGAAAAAAGAGAAAATAACAAGTGCTATAAATTACGTCTTAAGACCTTAGGGAGAGATGGACTTATTTCCTATTCTGTTCCCTGAAGTGTACAATATAGAGATTTCATTTCTAAACAACAAAGTACAGAAGTTACACTAAGATATAAACTGCACCCTTTGGATTCTGAATGGATTCAACAGCGGTCTCGGGGAAAACATGGCCAGTTTGCCTGAAAACCTAAATCTGCAGGAATTTGAATGAAACAATGGTTAATACTTTGTGCTAAAATCATGACTCAGGCCGGAGGTGAGATGGACTTATCCTATAGTACTCCATGAGTGAACAACATAGAGAGATTTCCTCACTAAACATCAGGACAGAGAAGTTACATTACAATATAAACTGGTCCTTTGGAATCTGTTTGGAATAGGGACCATTGTTGCTGACAACTCTGACAGTTCTCCTTAAGGGCCAAAATCCAGAGGAATTTGAATGAAACAAGGTTTAAGAACAAGTGCTAGAATGTATGATAGAAGCTGGAGGTGAGATGGACTTATATCCTATTCTATTTCATGAAGTGTAAAATATAGGGAAATTTCATCGTAAACATCTAGGTACAGAAAAGTTAAGTAAGATAAAAACAGCTCCTTCTGTGTATGCTTCAATTGAGGAGCATTCTCGCCGAAACGGTGGCATCACCTTAAATATCAAAATCCGCAGGATTTTGTATGAAACAAAGTTAAATAACAAGTGTTAGAATGTATGACTTAGAAGGAGGATGTGAAATGGATTTATATCCTAATTCTATTCCATAAAGTGTGCAACACAGAAAAATTTCTTCCCTAATATCTAAGTACAGAAATGTTAAGATTTAAACAGCTTGTTTTGAGTCTGTTTGGATTCAGGAGCATTCTCACTGAAAATGCTACAATTTGCCTTAAAAGCCAAAATCTGCAGGAATTTGAATGAAACAATGGTTAATAACAAGTACTAAATATCATGACTTGAACTGGAGATGTGATGGATATCTTATTGTACTCCATGAAGTATACTCATAGAGAGATTTGATCACTAAACATCAAAGTACAGAGAAGTTACACTAAGATATAAACGGCTCCCATGGAATCTTTTGGAATCAGGAGCATTAAAGCAGACAACTCTGGCAGTTCACCTTAAGGGAAAAAGATGGAGGAATTTGAATGAAACAAAGGATAATAATAAGTGCTAGAATGTATGACTTAGAAGCTGAAGGTTTGTGGGCTTATATCCTATTCTATCCATGAAGTGTGCAACACAGGGAAATTTCATCCATATACATCTAAGTACAGAAAATTTAAGTATGATATAAAAAGCTCCTTTGTAGTCTGTTTGGATTCAGGAGCATTCTGGTGAAAATGCTGGAAGTTCACCCTAGGCCAGTACATGCAGGAATATGAATGAAACAAGGGTTAATGCAAGTCTAGAAATAATGACTTAAAAGCTGGAGGTGATATGGAATTTTATCCTATCCTACTCCATGAAGTGTACAACATAGAGAGATTTCATCTCTAAACATCAAGGAACAGTTTAGATCCAGTAAGATATATACTGCACACTTTGGAGTCTGATGGAATTCAGAAGCGTTCTCTCTGAAAACACTGCTATTTGGAGTGTAAGGCCTAAATCCACAGAAATTGGAAATAAGTGTTAAATACAAGCAATAGAAATCATGACTTAAGAGCTGGAGGTGAGATGAAGTTATAGCCTATTCTAATGCATGAAGAGTAAAGCTAGAGATTTATTCTCTAAATAACAAAGTACAAAAAATTCAAATAAGATATAAACAGTTGCTTTGGAGTCTGTTTGGGTTCAGGAGCATTCTGGCTTAATGACGGAAATTCACCCTAAAGACTGACACATGCAGGAATTTGAATGAGAAGCGTTAATAACAAGTGCTAGAAATATCTTAAGAGCTGGAGGTGAGATGGCCTCATGCCCTGTTCTACTCTATGAAGTGTACAATATAGAGATATTTCAACTCTAGATATAAACGAACAGAGAAGATACAGTAAGATATAAACTGCACCCCTTCGCTTGTGATTGATTCAAAAACATTCTTGCTGAAAATAATGCCAGTTGGCCTGAAAGGCCTAAATACCCAGGAATTTGAATGAAACAAGTGTTAATAACAAGTGCTAGAAATCATGACTTAAGAGCTGGAGGTGTGATGGACTTATAGCCTTTTCTACTCCATGAAATGTAAAACATAGAGAGATTTTACTCTAAACATCAAGTACAGAGAAGTTGCAATAGGATATAAGCTGCTCCTTTGGAATCTGTTAGGATTCAGGAGAATTTCACTGACAATTTTGGCAGTTCTACTTTAGGGCCGAATTCTGCAGGAATTTGAATGAATCGAGAGTTAAGACAAGTGCTAGAAATCATGACTTCACAACTGGAGGTGAGATGGACTATATACTCTTTGACACCATGAAGTGGAAAACATACACAGATTTCATACATAAACATCAAAGTACAGAGAACATACAAAAGGTATATATTACACCCATTGGAGTCTGTATCAATTCAGGAGCTTTCTCGCTGAAAACACTGCAAGTTGATCTTAAAAGCCTAAGTCCACATGAATTGAATGAAACAAGGGTTAATAACAAGTGCTGGATATCATGACTTGAGAACTGGAGGTGAGAAGGTCATATATTATATTCTACTCCATAAAATGTAAAACATAGAGATTCACTGTAAACATTAAAGTGCAGAGAAGTTACAGTAAGATAAAAACTGCTCTTTTGGAATCTCTTGGAATCAGGGCGATCTCTCTGACAAATGGCAGTTTGCCTTTATGGCCGAAATCCACATGAATTTCAATGAAACAAGGGATAATAACCAGTGCTAGAATTTATGACTTAGAAACTGGAGGTGAGTTGGACTTATTTCCTATTCTACTCCATTAAGTGTACAACATAGGGAAATGTCATCCCTAATCACCTAAGTACAGAAAAGTTAAGTGAGATATAAACAACTCATTTTGAGTCTGTTTGGATTCCGGAAAATTCTTGCTGAAATCACTAGCAATTCTCCTTAAAGTTGGAAATTCGCAGGATTTGAATGAATCAAGGGTTAATAACAAGTGCTACATATCATGACTAAGAGCTGGAGGTGAATGGATTTATATCCTATTCTACTCCATAAATTATAATATAGAGGGATTTTACCTCTAAACATCAAATTACAGAGAAGTTACAGTAAGATATCAACTGCTCCTTTAGAATCAGTTTGGAATCAGGAGCTTTCTTGCTGACAACTCTGGCAGTTCACCTTAAGGGCCAAAATCCACAGGAATTTGAATGAAACAAGGGTTAATTACAAGTGCTGGAATCTAAAATTACAAGCTGGTGGTGAGATAGACCTATATCCTATTCTACTCCAGGAAGTATACAACATAGGGAAAATTCATCTATACACGTATAAGTACAGAAATGTTAAGTAAGATATAAACAGTCATTTTGAGAATTTTTGGATTCATAGTTCTCCCTAAAATGCTCTCAATTCGCCGTAGGGGCTGAAATACACAGGAATTGGATTGAAAAAAGGGATAATAACAAGTGCTATAAATAATTTCTTAAAACCTGGAGGTGAGATGGACTTATATGCTATTCTACTCTATGAAGAGTACAATATAGAGAGATTTCCACTCTAAAAATCAAAGTACAGATATTTTAAGTAAGATATAAGCAACTACTTTGGAGTCTGTTTGGGTTCAGCAGAGTTCTGTTTTAAAAGGCCACATTCACAATATAGGCTCATACATGGAGGAATACATGGAGGAGAAAAGTTAAGTAAGGTATAAACAGCTCCTTTGTAGTCTGTTTCAATTCAGGAGTATTGAGGCTGAAAATGCATGAAGTTCACCCTCAAGGATGATCCATGCAGGAATTTAAATGAAACAAAGTTTAATAGCAAGTGAGAGAAATCATGACTTAAGAGCTGTGGGTGATATGGATCTATATCCTTTTCTAGTCCATGAAGTGTAAAACATAGAGGGATTTCATCTATGATCATCAAAGTACTGAGAAGTCACAGAAAGATATATGATGCCCCTTTGAGTCTGATTGAATTCATAGGTTTCTCGCTGAAAACACTGCCTGTTGACCTAACAGGCCTAAATCAGCAGTAATTTGAATGAAAAAAGGGTTAATAACACTTGTGAGAAATCATGACTTAAGAGTGGGAGTTGAGGTGGACTTACATCCTATGCTATTCGATAAAGTGTAAAACATATGGAAATTTCATTCCTATACATCTAAGGAGCGTGTACTTAAGTAAGATATAAAGTTCCTTTGTATTCTGTATCAATTCCTGAGCATTCAGACTGTAAATGCGGAAGTTCACCCTCAAGGCCAACCCACGCAGGAATTTGAATGAAACAAAGGTTAATAACAACTGCGACTAATCATGACATATGAGCTGTGGGTGATATGGACTTATATCCTTTTCTACTCCATGAGAGTAAAATATATAGAAATTTCATCTATTATCATCAAAGTACAGAGAAGTCACAGAAAGATATATACTGCATCCTTTGGAGTCTGATTGAATTCAGGCTCTTTCTCGCTGAAAAAATGCCTGTTGGCCTGAAAGGCCTAAATCAGCAGTAATTTGAATGAAAAAGGGTTAATAACAAGCACGAAAAATCATGACTTAAGAGCAGGAGGTGAGATGGACTTATATCCTCTGTTATTCAATGAAGTGTACAACATGGGGAAATTTCATTCCTATACATCTAAGTAGAGTTTATTTAAGTAATTTATATAAGCAGTTACTTTGTAGTCTGGGTAAATAAAGTAGCATTTTGACAGGAAATGCGGAAGTTCACCCTCAAATCTGACTCATGCAGGTATTTGAATGAAACAAATGTTAATAACAACTGCGACTAATCATGACTGAAGAGGTGTGGGTGATATGGACTTGTATCCTTTTCTACTCCATTAACAGTAAAATATATAGAAATTTCATCTATGATCATCAAAGTTCAGAGAAGTCACAGAAAGAAATGTACTACACCCTTTGGTGTCAGATTGAATACAGGAGGTCTCTCACTGAAAACACTGTCAATAGGCCTGAGAGGCCTTAATAAGCAGGAATTTGAATAAAACAATGGTTAATAACAACTGGTAGAAATCGTGACTTAAGAGCTGTGGGTGATATGGACATATATCCTATTCTACTCCATGAAGTGTAATATTTAGAGAGAGTTCATCTTTAAACATCAAAATAAAGAGAAGTTACAGAAAGATATGCACTGCACCTTTTGGAGTCAGACTGAATTCAGGAGGTTCTCGATGTAAACAATGCCAGTATGCCAGAAAGACCCAAATCGTCAGTAATTACAATGAAAACAGGGATAATGAAAAGTGCTGTAAATCATGTCTTAAGACCTGGTGGTGTGATGGACTTATATCCAATTCTACTCCATCATGTATACAATATAGAGAGTTTTCATCGCTAATCATCAAAGGTACAGAGAAGATACAGAAAGATATAAACTGCTCCTTTGGAATCTGTTTGAAATCTGAGCATTCTCGCTGAAAATTCGCCCTAAAATCCGAAATCCATATGAATTTGATTGAAACAAGGTTAATAACAAGTGCCACAACTCTTCAGTTGATAGCTGGAAGTGATATGGACTTGCGTGCTATTTCACTCCATGAAGTGTATAACATAGAGATATCATCTATAAACATCAAAATACAGGGAAATAACAGAAAGATATGTACTGCACCCCTTGGAATCTGATTGAATTCAGGATAATTCTCCCAGGAAACACTGCCAGTTGGCCTGAAAGCCCTACATCAAAAGGAATTTGAATGAAAAAAAGGGTTAGTAAAAGGAGGGAGAAATCATGACTTAAGAGCTGGAGGTGAGGTGTACTAATAGCCTATGCTATTCGAGATGTGTACAACATATGGAAATTTAATCTGCCTACATCGATGTGGAGAAAAGTTAAGTAACATATAAACAGCTCCTTTGTAGACATTTTCAATTCAGGAGCATTGTGGCTGAAAATGCTGGAAGTTTACCCTAAAGGTTGACCCATCAGCAATTTGAATGAAACAATGGTTAATAACAAGTATGAGAAATCATGACATAAGAGTTGTGTGTGATATGGAATTATATACTTCTCGACTCCATAAAGTGTAAAACAGAGAGTTATTTCATGTATGATCATCAAAGTACAGAGAAGTCACAAGAAGATATATAATCCACTTTATGGTGTCTGATTGAATTCAGCAGGTTTCTCGCGGAAAACACCGCCAAATGGCCGGAAAGGCCTAAATCAGCAGGAATTTGAATGAAAAAAGGGTTTATTGGCAGAAATTGGCAGAAATCAAGACTTCTGTTTGTAATATGGACTTATATGTTTTTCTACTCCATGAAGTGTAAAAGATAGAGAGATTTCATCTATGATCATCAAGAAAAGAGAATTCACAGAAAGATTTATGCTGCACCCTTTGAGTCTCATTGAATTCAGAGTTTTTCTCGCTGAACACACTGCCAGTTGGCCTGAAAGGCCTAAATCAACAGGAATTTGAATGAAACAATGGTTAATAACAAGTGCTAGAAATCATGACTCAAAAGCTGGAGGTGATATTGGCTTCTATTCTACTCCATGAAGTGTAATACTCAGAGAGTTCATCTATAAACATTAATGTACAGGGAAGTTACAGAAAGATATACACTGCACCCATTGCATTCGGATGAATTCAGGAGGTTCTCCCTGAAAATAATGCCCAGTTGCCCTGAATGAACACAATCCACAGGAATTGCAATGAATGAAGGGATATAACAAGTGCTATAAATCATGTCTTAAGGCCTGGTGGAGCGATGGACTCATATCCAATTCTACTACATGAAGTGTACAATATAGAGTTCATCTCTAATCATCAAAAGTACAGAGAAGTTACATTAAGATATAAACATTTCCTTTGGAATCTGTTTGGAATCAGGAGCATTCTCACTGAAAACACTGGCAATTAGCCTTAAAAGCCGAAATCTGCAGGAATTTGAATGAAACAAGGTTAATAACAAGTGCAAGAACACTTGAGTTAATAGCTGGAAGTGATATGGACTTATATGTATTCCACTCA
Organism: Uropsilus gracilis; assembly: GCA_004024945.1. Classification (NCBI taxonomy): domain Eukaryota; kingdom Metazoa; phylum Chordata; class Mammalia; order Eulipotyphla; family Talpidae; genus Uropsilus; species Uropsilus gracilis. Next base: position 27,822 of record PVHY01019121.1, read on the forward strand.
TTAAATGTAAACATTGAGAGATTTCATCTACAAACATCAAAGTACAGCAAAGTCACAGAAAGATATATACTGCAACTTTGGAGTCTCATTTAAATCAGGAGTTTTCT
>PVHY01019122.1:0-27907 GCA_004024945.1 Uropsilus gracilis
CCAGTTTGAACAATGTGCCCCCACCCCCAAAACCTCACAATCACCCTACAAGGTAGATACTATTATGAGTTCCATTGTACAGTGGAGAAAAACAAAAGCGTGGAGAGCTGAGTCACTCAAATCTAAACATCTGGCAATTGGTACCCAGGGACTCACATCTGGGTAGAGGGGGCCCAGAGACAGATCTTTCTAATTTTTTGGGGTGTTGTAGCTAAGGAGAGTTTGAAGTGGCAGTTCACTTCTCTCATTCAACCACATTAACCAAGCACTCATTTTCAGATGGGAAACAGGTTTAGAGAGCTCAAGGCAGAGGAGTGAGTCACTGGTCAGAATGGGAAGAGTTCAAGGGCCGGGCACGGTGACTCGTGCCTGTAAGCTTCAGCCTATGAAGCGGCCGGGGCTAGGGATCGAGGTTCGAGTCCCGCTTGGGGCCCGTAGCGAGACCTAGTTCCAAAAAAAATAGCTGGGCATGGTGGCACGCGCCTGTAATCCCAGCTACCTGAGAAGCTGAGGCTGGGGATTGCTTGAGTCTGTGGTACCCTGGGCAACGAGAGCCTGCGGTTCCATGGGCAAAAATAGCGAGACCTAGTCTAAAAAAAAAAAAAAAAAAAAAGAATGGGAAGGGTTCAGAGCTCCTTCACTGAGTGCCTAGCCCCAGCCTTGCTCTGCTTTGCTTTTCTCCTATTCAATTAAATGGACTACAGCCTCTGGTTCAGGGTGGTCCCATAGAAGGGATGGTACATAAAACCATATTAAGGGCTCTGTAAGGTCTTACAGTGGAGAAAACTGTCTGGGTTTGTTCAGTATATTTCCCAAACTTACTTGATTTTTATTCCAGCCCCCGCCCCCATCCCAACACTCCAAGCACACTCTACAGTAGAGCTATTTTTCCCTTCTGGGGAATCCAGTCCTTTTGCCAATGATTACAAACCGGCCTTTCACCTCCATCTCATGGGTGGCACAGGTACAGTTGACACTGCCTGGAGTCCTTCAGCAGAAAGAGTCTTTGAGATCCAAGCTCCAGCCAGAGAGATGAGTGGGCATGCCAGGTCCCAGGAGAGCCTGGAATCAGTGACTGGCTTAATGGGCCACCAAGCCTCCTTCTCCGGGAACAAACCCCGAGGGAGCTGGATCTGCCTGCTCAGCACCCGGGACAGCAGCGCCACTTCTCTCCTCCCGGGCCTGGCCAGCCAGCCCTGCCAAGGCTTCAGAATTCATCCAGCAGCAGCGAAGCAAGGAACACATCTATTTTATATCTATTATGTATGTGTGAGTTGCACAAGCTACATTTCCTGGACAATGACACGTCTGGTGCCTGCTCCCTACACTCAAATCCCACCCCCCCTCCCTGGAGGATCCTCTTCCTAAGCTTGATCTGGAGAGGCCCTGGACCTAAGTGAGGGGTAAAGGTACTTTCAAGCAGTCCAAAGGCAGAATCTCAGTGAAGATGTCTTCAGACTGAGGTCGAAGGAAGGCTCCCATTCCCAGCCCACTGTCCCGTCTGTCCCAGACCAAATGGACTCTCAGAAATGACCTCAGGACATGTGTGTGGGGCAGGGAGAAGGTGAAGATGCAGGCAGCTGTCCCTCTCTCCCTGGGGGCTAACCACAGCTCATCTGCTGATTCTTTGCATCATTACCTGGCTTCTGAGCAGAGCAGAATTAATAAGGATGTCCAAGGGTTTATGGCTCCACAGAGCTGTTTCCACCCAACAGTCAGAGCCCACCAGGGAACGCTGGTCCATTCATAGATATTTACAGCCTCATAAATTAGGTCCAGGCCTGCAGCTGCTAAGGTCAGGAGGTGAGGTTATGGGAGTGGCAGCTTTCTCTTCTAGTTCTCATTCTTTGCAAATGAGGATACTCATTCACCCCATAGAGAAAATCACTTCCAAACCCATCCCCAGATTTCCCCCTCTGATTCAAAAATACTTTTATATATATTTCATCATTTCAGTCTCATACCAACCTGGGAGTAAGGAGTGTGAGTAGTCCCATTTTATGGATAGGGAATTGAGGCACACAGAGATAAACAGTCGGCCAAGAAGCCCTGAGTGAGCAGAACAGGACACATGTGGTGTGTGGCAAACGGAGGCTAGGACTCAAAAGACAAAACAAAACAAAAAAAAATAGCCGGGCACAGTGGCTCGTGCCTGTAAGCTTCAGCCTATGAAGCGGCAGGGGCTAGGGATCGCAGTTTGAGTCCCACCTGGGGCCCGGAGCGAGACCTAGTTCCAAAAAATAGCTGGGCGTGGTGGCGCGCGCCTGTCATCCCAGCTACCTGGGAAGCTGAGGCTGGGGATTGCTTGAGTCTGTGGTACCCTGGGCAACGAGAGCCTGCGGTTCCACGGGCAAAAATAGCAAGACCTAGTCTCAAAAAAACAAAACAAAACAAAAAACAAAAACAAAAAAACGGAGGCTAGGAGACTTCAGGCCTTTGATTAGTTCCTAAAAACCAGGTATTGACCCCTCCTGTCCTTGAGTCTCCCCAAATTGAGGCATAATGGGGGGAGAGACCTTGTGGTTCCCTAGGATTTGACCAGGCCACGCTTCTCACAGCTGGAGAAGTTTCAGTGATGCCAGGATTCATGATTACATTATTTATTTCAGCTGCCACCACAAGGGGTCTGGGAGAGGAAGGCAGCTCATCTCTCTCAGGGAGCTTTTCCCAGAAGCCTCAGACCAAGCTCCTGAGCATTCCCCCTCTCCCTAAGTCAAATAGGCAACCTCCCAGGATCTGCAGCTGGCAGGATGTGTAGGGAACTAGAACACTCTTCCTTCTGCAGAGAAAAGGGCATCCAGGCCTGGACAATCAGCACTGGACAATCAGCATGTTTCCAGAAGTCTACCCAGCTCTCTCAAAGAGAGAGCTCTCAGACGCTCCCAGAACACATGAAGCTGGGTTGGGTGGCAGTGAGGGGTGGGGACAGTTTCATTTCAATAGCCCTGTCCCTCTCCATCCTGAGAGGGGCCCCTGGAAGACCCTGCTTCATCCCCTGAAGTGCCTCCCCAAGGCCTCAGAGGCACAGATTTAAGGGGGGTAGGCAGGGGGTTGTGACTCAGAGGCAGGTTCCTTGGGTTCCCCAGAGGAAGGAGAGCAGCAGAGGAGAGGGGAGCAGACGTAATGCCAGTGCTGACTCATGCAGGCCCAGCCGTCACAGCCTCCTGGGGACTGAAGCCGAGTCACAGTCATAAAGCCACCAGTCCTGAAGGAACAGCAGAGCGGGAGAGGTGAGAGTGGGTGCCAATAGGGAGGGGGGGGCCTTACATCTGCTTGTCCCCCCTTTTAGTCCACAGACCTGTTTCCTCTTACTGCTTCTCCTAGAAGCCACAAAAGAGTCTCTCTGGTTTTCTAGAAAGGAGCGTGCTAAGAGATCCAGGGCAAAGGGGGGGGGGGAGCAGGGCAAGGCAGACAAAGGTCACTGAGCTGCTGCCTCTCCTGCTGTGGCCCTCTGCTGTTTCAGAAGCCACCAGGAGCCTGTGTATACATGTACACACACACCCTCATTTGCTCTGTCTTTGCGTAAGACCTGCTCCCTTGACCCTCCTTTCCCAGGACTCCTAAAAGACCAAAAGATAACGGATGCTTACACATACATGGACACTCAATGTTTACTCTCTCAAAGAAATATATTCCAAAAAAAGAAATATATTCCAGCTCAAATGGGTACCTTACTGCAAAAAGGCGGATGGGATGGGGGAAGGGGTGTTACATAGCTACCCCTAGTTATTCACAACTCAAGATACACACTGACTCATTTCCATAACAACCTCAGAAGCTCAGAAGGCTGCCGGCCTCTATTTCCTCTGCCAGATGAACAACCTAGACAAGACGCTTCAGTGGGAGCTCCTGGACCCAACTGCCACTTGGGCACTGGCCAGCGGTCTGCTTGGGTCACCCGTGGCTGGGTACCTGGTTCTCACCCTTCACCCTCTGCTCTGCAGGGTACCTCCCTGGACTTCAGGGACTATCAGTGAGCAGAGGGAAAATGAGGTGTCAACAACCCCTCCCCCCCAAGGCAGCCTTTATCCATAAATTTCTCTCCTTTCTGGAAGTACAGGGGAAATGCAATTCTTCAGCTTCTGCCCTACAGAAGTCAACTTGAGAGCAAGCAAGGAACCCCAGACTGGGGATCTGGACACTTTTATTCAGGACCTAGAACTATTCTGTGTCAGAGGTTATTTTGAAAACAGCTTTGGGACAGTCCAGTGACAGGGTAAACGCAGCCACGTTTATCAGGCATCACCATGCACTGACATGTGCTACATTACACTCCATCTCTGTAGGCCTTACAACCACCCTGAGGGGAAGGTACTATTCTAGGCAGATTATAGATCTGAGAAATCAGAAGCTCGGAGAGGGTACCCGGCTGGACCGCTGTCATACAGCTAAGAGGAACAGACTGGGACGTGAGCCAGATGTGGTTCTTCTTCTTAATGTCTGAGTCACTCAGGGCACCAAGTGAGCCAACGGAAGTCTTCAAGGCCTGGTGGCAGGAACACGGGTTAGAGAGAGAGAGAAGAACTGGGCTCCAGTCCCAGCGCTGACACTAGTGGACCAAGTGACCTCAGAGGGTTTCTCATCTGCAAAATGAGCAGACTGGACAAGGGGCTGCCAGTGACATTCTAATAATCCACAGTCCTGAGGCAGCAGCAGCTCTGGGGGGCCGACATGGGTGAGACAGCCCCAAGGACTGCTCCTGGAGAAGACAGCTGAACTCAAAACCACGCATGCAGGCTGTAGCTCAACCTGTCATCTGCTCCAGTGTGTGTGTATGTTGTGTCAGTGTCAGGCAGGCGGCCATGGAGCACACAATCTCAGATCCCCAGGCTCCACTGCACAATGGCTATCAAGCGCCTTTTTGAGACGGGTCAGAGAACAAAGGGCTAATTGCCAGAACGGGTCAGGAAGCTGACTTTGCGGTGGAAGGACACCAAGGCCTCAAGGGTTAAAGGTGCAGAGCCTAGGCAAGGGGGTCCAGTTAAGTCCATGGCTTTGTCCCTTTCTTGTCCCTTTCTGGGAACTTCTCTGCTGCTGAGCATGTGTTCTGGGGGCCACTGCCAAGGCCCCTCTGCTGAAGTTATCCCCTCTGTGGTTCCTTCACCAGTCCACTTGGTGGTACTATCTGAACCTCTCTTCAACTTCCAGAACCCCATTAAAACAGCTTGCAGACTGTAAATGATGTAGGCTCCAGTCAGACCAAGGAAAGATGCCCAGGCTGAAGAAGAGTCTGGGTAGGGAGACATTTGGGGAAAAAAAAACAGGAACATCCTCTGGGTTCAGAAGTAGCTCTCTCTCCAGGAGCCTGGACAGGAAAGGAGCTGGTTTATTTATTTATTTTTATTTTTTTGAGACTAGGTCTCGCTATTTTTGCCCATGGAACTGCAGGCTCTTGTTGCCCGGGGTACCATGGTCTCAAGCAATCCCCAGCTTCAGCTTCCCAGGTCGCTACAATTACAGGTGTGCACTACTACGCCCAGCTATTTTTTTAGAACTAGGTCTCACTACGGGCCCCAGCCAGGACTCAAACCGCGATCCCTAGCCCTGGCTGCTTCATAGGCTGAAGCTTACAGGCACGAGCCACCATGTCCAGCTTTCTTCCCAGTAAATTTTGATTCCTAGTTAAGACAGGTATCAAATGTCTGCTGCGTATCAGACATTGGGAGGGGAGTTTCCACATCCACCCGATTCCCACAGTGACCCTTTGAGTTAGAGACGATCATCTCCATTTTATAGATGAGGAAACTGAGGCTCAAAAGAGTCAAAGCCAGTAAAGCCTGAACCCAGGTCTATCTGACTCAGGATCTAGGGTGTTGTCCCAAGCAGCCCACCTAAGTCACCCTGTGTTCTAGCCATGGCAAGTTATAATTCCAGCAGGACAGTTAAGATTGTGTGCTTTCCTTCCAGGAGATTAGCAAAGTTGGGGTCTTCCTTTGGGATCTGGGAAATGTTTGCTTTCCGTTTGAAAGGAAAAAAGGGAAACTTACTTTTAATTCTTTTTAGTTCTTGTTCATTTGAGCTTGAAAGCAATTATGCTTTGTTGAACAAATAGAATTTTGCTCCAAACCCTTTAAGGATCCACAGACATTGAAGGTATTTTTAAGGATGAAACTGGAAATGGTTTTTCCCACCCTGGCAGCTCTTTCTGGGTTAAGTGGGCTCCAGTCTCACATCTGCCACTGACTGGCCATTTGACCGTAGGTCCCTGAGGGTACCTCCCTGGAGTTCTGGAAAGTACTGAGAATAGAACTATCAACATGAAAAAGAGTAACCTGAAAAAGGAGCTTTAAGAAATTCTATGAAATATAAATATATATATTATGTAAAATATATGTTGTATAATAATATATGTAAGTGTATATATATTTATATATGGAGAAAGAGAGCAGGTGCATGTGAGAGAGCACTAAAAAGTACTTTACCTTACCTGGACAAAATTATAAATATCAAAAATAAAAAATAAACCCTACCCAACATAAAAATTCACAGAATGACCACACTTCTCAAACAGCATATAAAGGGTCTCTTAAGAAGTGGTTGCTAGTTTAACTGAATGGGGAATAAGATCTGGATTGTAAAGGGTTAGATGATCTTTTTAAATCACCAAAAAGTAGTAAGAAAGAGGTGCAATTTATGAGCTCTGAAGAGGCATGGGAACTGTCTCAGGTCTGAAGCAACAGAAGGAATCATGACACTCAGCGAACTCAACTATAGAAAAACAACATTTTTTATGAAGATATTATACTATAATAACAGATTGGTATTTGTGTAACTTTAAATCTAATATTTAAGAAAATCATTCAGATCACAAAGGTAGAAAAAGATAATTCCTTTAAGAAGTTAAAATAGGAAACGTACACACAGAACATCGGCGTTAAGCTCATGACCTTCAGGTTATCTGCCTGCTGCGTCTTCTAGGATACATGGGGATGACAAGCTTGTCTCCTGCTTGAACAGACCCAAAAATGCCCAGAAATTCCTGGGGTAGGGAGATTGGGGTTGGTTGTAAGTAAACTTCCAAGGGACTTGTATCACCCATTTTCTTTACCTCCAACTCCCACAAAAGGTATCCTGGCCATGTGGTTAAGGGATGACCACATAGACTAAAAGCTCAAGGTCATGATCACTAGCTCTTGGGAGCTTCATGCTGGGTTGAAGCTACTTTACCTCCTGAAGAGTCAAACAACTCTTCCAAAAAGGAAGGACTGATCCAACTCTATCCCCAATAACTGGAAAAAAAATCCCCAGATTTCACTTTGAAATTGAGTGACCAGCCGGGCACAGTGGCTCATGCCTGTAAACTTCAGCCTATGAAGCCTATGAAGCAGCTGGGACCAGGGGTTGCAGTTCGAGTGCTGCTTAAGGCAACACAGCGAGACCTAGTCCCAAAAAATAGCTGGGCATGGTCACACACGCCTGTAATCCCAGCTACTTGGGAAACTGAGGCTGGGGATTGCTTGAGTCTATGGTACCCCAGGCAACGAGAGCCTGCAGTTCCATGGGCAAAAATAGCGAGACCTAGGAAAGAAAAGAAAAGGGAAGGAAGGAAGGAAGGAAGGAAGGAAGGAAGGAAGGAAGGAAGGAAGGAAGGAAGGAAGGAAGGAAGGAAGGAAGGAAGGAAGGGAAAGGAAAGAAAGAAAGGAAGAAAGAGAGAAAGAAAGAAAGAGAGAGAGAGAGAGAGAGAGAGAGAGAGAGAGAGAGAGAGAAACTGCATGACCATTGGCCTAGAAAGGGAGGGAGGATTGAGGATTGACTGGGCCATCCTCCTACCCAATGACCTCTGGAAGGTGAACTCTGCAGCCATTGCAAGGACTCTGACAGGTATTCTGTTTCACCACATCCCCCACACTTTTATCCATGGAGGTTCATTTTTATATGAAATGATAGGGAGGTTGCCTGCAAGCCCCAGCCAAACAGTCTTTTCTTAGCACTAAGTTAATCAATCACCAAATCCTACCTTTAAGTAGGTGTGGAGAAAAAGGAAGAAAGGCTAAAACACCTCTGCTACTGAATTATCAGGTATCCTTCCGAAATTGTGTGTCCACTTGTGAGACTTGACCTACTTTTCATTTAGTCCTGTCAGGGGAATGGTCCCAGACAGTCACACAAAGTAGGGGAACAACACAGAAAGACTGACCCTGTCCTCAAACACTGAGCACAGGCAGGGGAGAAAAGAGCAGAGACTGGCGGCAGATGCTGCAGGAGGGATGGGAGTAAACATACAGTAGAACAAGAAGATTTTGCCCGCTGGGCATGGTGGCACATGCTTGTAAGCGACAACTTAGGGAGTCGTGGCAGGGTCTGGGGATCGCAGTTCGAATCCCACCCAGGGCAACACAGCGAGATCTAGTCCCAAAAAATAGTTGGGTGTGGTGATGTGCGCCTGTAATCCTAGCTACCTGGGTAGCTGAGGCTGGGGATTGCTTTTTTTTTTTTTTTTTGAGACTAGGTCTTGCTATTTTTGCTGTGGAACCGAAGGCTCTCATTGCCCGGGGTACCACAGACTCAAGCAATCCTCAGCCTCAGCTTCCCAGATAGCTGGGATTACAGGCGTGTGCCACCATGCCCAGCTATTTTTTGGGAGTAGATCTTGCTGTGTTGCCCTGAGCAGGAAGCAAACCGCAGTCTTTAGCCCCAGCTGCTTCATAGGCTGAAGTTTACAGGCATGTGCCACTATGCCTGGCTTTGCATGCATTGTTTTCAATTTGGTGGTTGGTTTGTCTGTTTTCTGAGACTAAGTCAAGCTATTTTTCTCCATGGAACTGTAGCCTCACGTTGCCCGGGGTACCACAGACTCAAGCAATCCCCAGCCTCAGCTTCCCAGGTAGCTGGGATGACAGGCGTGCACCACCACGCCCAGCTATTTTTTTGGAACTAGGTTTTGCTACGGGCCCCAGGTGGGACTCGAAACGCTATCCCTAGCCCCGGCTGCTTCATAGGCTGAAGCTTACAGGCACAAACCACCGTGCTCGGCCATGAGGATTGCTTGAGTCCATGGTACCACGGGCAACGTGAGCCTGCGGTTCCCCAGGCAAGAATAGCTAGACCTAGTCTCAAAAAAAAAGAAAAAAAAAAGATTTTGCCCAGAGTAAGCTTTCAGACTTCCATTCCTAGAATTAATTTTATCTGTCTAGAGACGTTCTGGGTGGACCTTCACAGAAGCTGGGGATGCTCTGTGCCACCCAGGACCTGGTGGGAGAAATTGGATTTCACAGACTTGTGGTGCTCAGCATTCTCTCTACTCCCCTGTATTTCAAATTATTCCTAGGAGAACTTTTTCTCCATTCACCTAAAGATTCGTTTTAAAACGTGAACACTCAAGGAACTTGCAAAGGAAACTAATCAAATGAGAGAGACAGACACAGAGAAAAAAGAATGATACACTTTGTTCTAGGTTCTGATTCTAAATCTGGCAGAAGGTGTGAAGGACTGGCAGCTTGCTGGTAGTGGTATCAGTGGCAGCAGGCGGCTCCCTCCTGCCTCCGGGCATCAGGCCGGCAGCTGCTGTACTCTTAGGAGCTGGAGGGAGAGTGGGTGGCACTTGGGAGCCGAGGAAGAGATGCGCGACTCCACCAGGACAGGAGCTGGTGGACGTTTCCCAAACCACAGCCGGGCCTCAGGTCAACATGGATGAACCCCCAAGCCTCCACCCTGACCCGTGTCTTGTCAGGTTGCAATTCCAGGTCTTCATCCCCCCTCGCCCTCTGTCCCCCGCCCCTTGGGCATCTGCACCGAGATGACTCCTCTGATCAAACCTGTATGAAACCAACACTACAACCTCACCCTGACTCCTCCTTTTCTCCCTAGACTCACAATCTCAGCTATAGTGGTTCACCGCATCTATTCAGGTCTAGTAATCCATCACACATCCCTCTTCCTCTCCTTTCTGTTATCTTCCAAGCCAAGATGCTTGTGTCCATTCACCGCAGCAGGCTCCTGACAAGTTTCCCTCATCCCTGAAACTCAGCTCAGCATTCTCTCACCATCACACAGGACCTCCCCAAAGCACTGCTTGGCTCCTGTAACAAATCTGCTACAAAAAAATTTGCACTGGCACCATCTGAGTAGAACAGGATAAGATCTGGTTCAAATCACTTTTTCAGCTTTATCTCCCTCTCTAATCCAACATATTCCCTCTGATTCAACCAGACCAGTCTCCCAAAGTCACACAGACTTCAAGGCACAGTCACTCACCCCAGGATCAAAGTACTCACTATTCCCCAACAACTCTCGCCTCCTCTTCTTCTGAGTAATGAAACAGAAAGGGAAAAGACTCAATAGTCAATATGAACACCAAACAAAGGTTAGAGCATCGTTTCCTTGGTGAAGGTCAAACAAATGTCCACCTCCAGATTCAAAAGTTGGCACTTGCAACAACAGTCCCCACACTTGACTAGGCACTGGAAGCAATCACATGCTCTTTTCCATCTATCATTTCTCCATCCCTTGCTGCGAAATTAAATTACTTAGCTCCCCAAAGAGCCTGAGTTGTGAGCCACCCTGCAAGGATGGCAGAGACTTGACTTCAGGGGTGATCATGGATCTCTGATGATGGAGGCAGAAAAGGAAAAGGTGATTAACCCACACCCAAGGGAGATCTGTCATATAAAGAAGGTTCCAGGCTTTTAATATGTTTTGTCCAATTTTTACATGGCATACACCTGACTCTGGTGAAGCTGGGAGGGGGAGGGAGGGTGGATCTCTCAGGGGAGCCCAGTGCCTCCTTCTGAAACCTGGAGAGGAGAGCAGTGGAGAACAGCGTCTTTCTTTCTCAGATGCATGAAGCCACACCCCTAACCCACGTCACAGTCTCAGGAGTGCGGAGCTAGGGAAGCTAGGGAAGCCCACGCAAGCAGAGAGACTGAGTATAGGGAGGGCTAGAACGAAGAGGGGATTTAACTGCTCACATACCTGATCAAACAGGACTTTCCAGTGCTGGTAGAGAGGGAGACCATGCAGGAGAGGAGGATGAGGAGAGAAAGAAAGAAACATACACTTATCACAAGTCTCTGTAGTCCCCTCAAGTTCCTAACATACCTCCCAAATGCTGCCCCAGCTCCGAGATCAGGAAAAACCTGGGCAGAGCTGGTCATACGAGCATACCCAGTCAAGGGAGGGAATTCGGAAAGAGGGGTAGCTTTCCTTCAGGCAGAGGGAGGGATGAGCAGCACAAGGTGATTTTCAACAATTACTAAATAAAGGTGTCCACCTCTGTTCAAGGGTCCCCGGTAACTTCCATGACTCTAGTTCGTGTCCCTGTATACTCTCAGGCCTGGGAAAGCATGGCCAGGCGAAACTTCAACCATTCTGTTGCATTGGCACGGACCTGCAGGGGGTCAAGACCCCTGACACATGAGCACATCTCCTTGCATAAGTACTAACGTTTTGCCAGAAATTTGGGAGGAAGGGGCTTCCCAAAGCACCGGCACACATCCAGCCTCCTCCAGGGCTGAACCTAGGTGACAGGGCCCTGGGGTGAGCACCCCAGGAGGCAAAGGGGAGGGAAGATGTTAAGCTCCCCCCACCCCGGCCTCTCTACCAGACAACTTAGGTCTGGTGGGTTGGGGGCCTAGCATCATTTCCTTCTCCCCACCCTAAGAGAACAAGCGGGCCGGGCAGCGGGTCTGCCCAATTTTTAACTTCCATTTGCAGGTTAACTCGGGAGGAGAAGCTTAAGAAACTCCGGTTCCCAGGACTGCCCGGTGCCGCGGAAGGCTCCCCCGACCAGAAGGAGGGAGGAGACTGAGCAGCAGATGGCAGGGAAGTCCTCCGGGGCAACCCCTCCCCCTCCTTGCCCTGGCACCGACGCTGTCTGGGACGCCGGAGCCCCCTTCTGGGAGCAAAACCACTCCCGGCGCTCCCGTCTCCCGCGGCCCGGTTCCGGAGCAGGGGCCAGCTTGAATTTCAATGTGTCGCGACAGAGCAGGTGCCAGGCGGGCGTAATCCGGGAGCGGAGAAGGGGGTCGCCAGCCCAGCCCGCGCGGCCCGGCTCCCCGGACTCTGCGGCGCCCGCGCCTCGGCTGGGCTCGAGGAGCCCGCAGGTCGCGAGTGGGCGGGGAGGGGGAGTCACTGCTGTGACGCGGCCGCCGCTGCGGGAAAACGCCGCGTCCCGGGCACTGCACCAGCCGCGGGAGGGGGCTCGGGCGGCTGACCGGTTCCCGGCGCAGAGCTGGCGCCGCGTCCCGCAGGGAAGCCGCGGGAGCCCGCGTGGGGCTGGTGCGCGCGCGTTCTGGGGCGACCCGTCCCTCCGCCCCCTCCCGGGACACGACCAATCCGGGGTGCTCCCGCGTCACCTTGAAACCTCCAAGTTGCCCCGCGGGGGCTGAGGCGGGGGGCAGCTCTCCCCACAGGGCCCCCCAGAAAGTTTGCCCGGGCGGGGGAGGGGGCACTCACGTCCTCCGGCGCCGGCGGCGGCCGCTCCTCGGCCTCGGGTTCCAGCTCCTCGATGCGCTCCGCCTCGGCGCAGGCGGCCACTGCGGGGCCGGGGCTGGGGTGCTCGCCCATGGCGAGGCAGGGGCCAGGGGCGGCCGGCGGCTGCGGGGCTCGTCCCGGGGCGCCGGGCTAACTTTGCGCCGCGGCGGCCGCACCGCTCGAGGGGCTCGGGGAGCGCCGCGCCGCCTCCGCTCCAGCCCGGCCGCCCTCGCCCGCCCCCATGGCTCCGGCCCCCGCTCGGCGACCCTGGGACGCCCGGGCCCTCCACAGCCAAACTTCTCCGCGGCCGCTGCCCCGCCGGCCTCCGCCTCCGCCGCGGCCCCGCGCCCGGCTCCGAGGCGAGGGCGCCCTTGGGCCGCCCCGACCCCGCCGCTCCCCGCGTTCCCTTCCCGCTTCCCGCGGCCCCCGCTCTGCGCGGAGTCTCCTCCTCCCCGCGGACTCTTCGGGGGCGGCGCGCAGGCGGGGGCGGGGCTGCTCCCGGGGACCGCCGGCCCCCACCCACCCCCTCCGGGCGCCACCACCCGGGCCGGAACGGTCAGGGCGGCGCGGCCCGCAAAAGGGGGAGGGCTGCGGCGGGGTTGGCGGGGTAGCGGCCTCCCTGTCCCCGGCCCTGTCACAATCAGCCTCCACCCCGCGGCTGGGTTTGTCTCTCCGTGCAGGGTCGGGGGCGCACAGCCCACTTCCTGACCACCGGGTCAGCGATCACTTGGAGGCCACAGATGCCTAGAGGTTTGAGCGAGATTTTCTCCAACTTGGCCACGTGGGGGTTAACTCGGGGTGAATTGGGGGCGAGATGCTGGGAGGAGGACGGGACAGCCCCCCCCCACACACACACACCTCTGCCTCCAGTCATTTAGGAACTGGAGAAATCAGATAGGGAGACCTCAGACCCTCAGTCCTACGTCTTTCCTCCCTGCACCCAGAGGTCTAATGGTAGTGAGTGCCCTGGCTTCATTGGAGGCTTCATGGGATCAGATTGGCTAGCCCAGGGAAGTGCCCCAACTGGGAGAGGGGAGGTATGGGGAGGAATGAAGTTAAAGCAACGGAACGGAGGCTATTTTAAAGGGGGGGGGGTGGGAGGAACCCAACCCAATACTGTTTCCCTGCAGGGAAAGCCCCTCCCCCTGGAGATCTGTCTACCTAAGAAACTGTCGCTAAAGAGGAGGTTCTGCCTGTGGAATGGTGGCCGTGATGGCTGGGTCTGCTTCTGGCTCTCCCGGAGACTCGAGGTTCATTCTCCGTGGTGTCTGCAGTCAGTTCCTAGCCCACCCCAAGACTGCGGCCACTCCTCTCCCCACTAGCCACCAGCGCCCTCATTTGCCTTTTTGCTCCTCTTTTATCAGAAGCTCTTCTCTGTTGGTGAAAGTTGTAGTTAACGACAGGGGTAAATATGTTGATAAAATCTTCATCAACACCTAACCCTAGCCCCCATGCAACCTGTGACCACCTTATCCCACAAAGACAGCTCCCTTTAAATACAAAGAAGGAAATTAACTGAGTTCTAATTAGGTGAGTTAGCTACAGACACCAATTTTCATCTCCCTTTCAGAAAGTGTGATCATTTCAACTATTTTTGTTTCTCATCACCATCCCCCAGTCCCTACTCTACTAACAAGTCAAGAATCTGCCAAGATTTCCTTGTAAATAAAACTGTCTGCAATAGGGTGTGATTATGAAAACAGCCTTCAGGGGACAGAAGAGAGGTTGGTTCCTTTGTGGAAAACCAGAATGGTAGGAGGCTACTTGGGCCCCTGAGATCACAGTTACTGCCCCCTCCTCCATTATCACTTAAATGCCCAGCCTCCTTCGCTGTTGGGGGGGAGGGGGCTTTGAAGAAGTGGCAAAGAAGAGGGCGGTTCCAGGGAATGGGGTGGTGGACTCAAGAGAGGGAGAGATTGACCACTCTGTTAAGAAGCCCAGCAGCTCCAGATTGTTCTGACTCCAGCTGTCCTCTGAATCCTGCCTCTTTAGCCCAGAGACAGCTTTTATCAACATACCTACTCCTATCATCCCCGGGGGGAAGGGACTTCAGCAGACTCAGTTCAGTTCTCTGAACACTTACTGAGCTCCTAAAAAGGGCCAGAGCTCTGGGAACACAGATAGGTCCCAGACAGGCCCTGCAGAAACTGTTTAGTTGGGGGTGACAGCTAGGGAAGTCCAAGGCGGTAGAGAAATCAAACCAAAAGGAGGGGGTTCCTATGAGCCCAAAAACTTCTCAACGGAGTCTTTGCCAGACCAGGCAAATTGGAGACATTGCAAGGGGCTCATTCCGGCCAGAGGGAACAGCCTGAAGAAACTCCAGGCAGTGAAACAGCAGGGGCTCATATCGGTACATATAGGTAGCCCCTGCTGGTAGGGAGGGGAACCACAAGCATTTTGGCATGGCTGGAAATCAGAGCAAGAACTTCAATGTAAAGAATATAATCTGGAGAGGAGGGTTTCAAGGGCTGCTTCTTGAGAAAAGCGGTTGCACTTTACCCTGCAGGCAATGGAGAGCCATTGAAAATTGTGAGCCACACGTAATATTTAAAAAGATCCCTCTGGGCTGTAGTTTAGAAGATAGAAGGGAAATTGGCCTGTGCATAGGGAGTTGTTGGTCAAAGAAGTAGCTGCTAGAGAATCTGAGAAGTATCCTAAAGTATCTTGTTCTTCTGTCTCCCCTAGGAATATTTCACACACCCTTCTCCCCTCCCCCCATGATAGACCTAGGAAAAAATTACCAGTCTCTAACAATCCTCCTTCAGAGACGGTAGAGTCCCTTCTCCTGCCCTGTCGGCGGTATAGCCATGTGGACATGGAGATTTTCAGGAGGAACTGTGACACCAATATCCTTCTGAGTCTAAGGCCACACTCACACCTTCTACCCTCAGCGCTGCCTCAGTCTTGCCAGCCAGGCCATCCGCACCTCTCAGCCCCAGGTGAATCTGCAACTAGGCACAGTCCACTCCCCAGCAGGCAGTGGAACCCAAGATCTGGACGCCTCTGTGGGATGGGGGTGGCAAATGATCAAATAGCTCCTGTCCCACTGCAACCTAAGACGACCTAAAGACAGGCAAGTTCTGAGCTACACTGAGGGCACTGCCATGGGCCAGGCATGTGTCAGGCCTTGGGGTGTATTGAGCACAGGCTCTGTGCTGTGCTCAGAGCTCCTGGGTGTAGTGGGAGATGACAGTAAACCACGACTGACTGACACCGATTCCCTTGCTCTTCATTTTATAACAGACCACACCCACAGCTCTTATGTGAGTCTGGGAGAGAGCAGTTCAAACTCCAAAGGTTATAGCCCAGAGGGGCAGCAGCTTGCTATTGAAATAGCCTTGAATAGGGGCAGTTTAGGGGTAGAGTGTGTAGGAGGGCTTTGGGGAAGAGAAAACCACTGCAGCAAAGACCAGGAGAGGAAAGCCAGAGACTGTGCTGGGAATAACCCAGTGGGTGAACACAGTGTGGGCATGGAGGTCCAGTAGAGAGAACCATGTCCACATGGCCTAAGAACCCTCACCTGTCAGTCTAAAGGGGTTGGATCTTGCTCAGTGGGTGATGGAGAAGCCATGAGGGCTTCTCACTGGAGTAGCATTTTAGGAAGATGAAGTTGGCAGCAGCTCAAGAGTACAATTCCACTAATACATTGGAGTGTCCATGATTTGACAGACCCTGACAGAGGTGCTGAGAATACAAAGGGAATAAGACCCAGGCCCTGGCCTCCTGGGAGAAAAATTAGATAATCCTCTAATTACAGCTCAGTGGGATAAGGGAGGTGGGAAGAGCAGTTTGGGGACTGGGCCTCTAAGATGTACCTACCAAGAGAGGAAGCATTTATTTTTCTGTTTTCTGAAGCCCTGAACCATGGAGGTGCCGGGTTTAACACAAAGGGGCATGGGGCTGCCACTGGTGAGCCAGGAAAACCAGGAGGAGCCACTGGGAGAAGGAAGAGGAGGGGTGAGGGGAGCCGAGTTTGTTTGTGGACAACGTGAGCTAATGAGAAGCTAGGGAAGAAACATTAAGGGCTGTAATTACCTCTCAAAGCAAATGGCAGCGCCCAGAAAGAGGGGGGGTAAACAGGGTGACTTTTTCTCCAGAACCTCTCCGACTTGGGCCTCTTCTTCAGCTGTCCTTTCCCATTCCAAGTCTCCCCAGGCCCACACCCTTCAACGCCCTTGTTTCCTCTAAAGCAGGCTTCAGCTGAACCTGGCAGTCTCCCCTCCCTGTGTGGAGCGCCCATCTTCTGAGGAGTCTCAGACAGCCCTGAACGGCTGAACTGCCGCCGGCTGCCTGTCTGAGATGAAGACATGAGTTATTTTTGACTGAGATCCAAGCCCCGGCCCTGAATTCTTTTGTCTTCCAGGAATCCCCCAGCTATGTTTGAAGTCTGCAAGTCCGAACAGCGGAGGACACAGCTCAGGGAGGAGACTGTCACTTGGAATCCAACCACCCTCCATCCTGCCCCTGCTCCAGCCTTCTTCCCTTATTGCCCACTGTCTGGAGATCAAACAGAACCAAACTGCTAAAAGGCTCTTTCCCCTTCGTTTTTGTCTCTTCCTTTCTCACTGCAGGCTCCCCCATTTTCTGAGTAACCTGAATCGTCACTGAAAGATGTCTAGGTTCACAGACATCCACCCCCTTCAAAGAAAGGCATGAGCACCCACCCGAAAGTTAAGCTCAGAAAAGCAGAGAGGAAACATTTCCAGTTGCAAGATTTAACCAATCACACATTTAGGGAAACTATCAGCTGCTTTATCGGGTGGTCTTCCTCACCACCATCTTGGGGCTTGGCTGGTGCCCAGTGACCCGTTTCTGGATTCTCTCTGGGCCTCTATGGCTCTATGTGTCCTCCCTAGGCTGTCGGTAGGTCCTATGCCCTCAGTGATGGTCTGTCCAATCACACACATCTCTCTGAGGCATGATGCTCCCCCATGAAGCCTTTCCTCAATTCTCCAACACCAATGCTTGCCCTTTCCTCAGAATCACTTCTTCCTTTCCACCTTGCATGCTATTATCCAAGTTCTACCTTCCCTATATGAGAATGCTTAGGCCATGAGGGAGGGGATGTGGCTATTATTTACTCTTGTACCCATCCCAAAGCACATCACACACCATGAGAGCTGAGTAAGTCTGTTTAATGAAAAACAGGGCATATCTCTTGACAGGACACCAGTCTGATGAGTAGTTATTACTCACAGCCCCCAACAGGAAGCAAGTTTCATATCATGGAGAAAAGATTCTTCTGCATAATAAAGACACAACTCTACATCCACTGCCTTTATTTCAAAGCACTTTCAATTTGTCATTCCATTTCATCCTCAAACAGTCAGACTTCTGATACAAGCAGATCAGATACAATTGCCTCTATTTTACAAAAGGGGACACAAAAATCCCTGGACTCAGAGGAGTGACTCTTCATCCCTCTCGGCAAATGGCAAATTTCTACTTCAGAGTGAAAGACAAAAGCCCCTGATGGTGGTGCATGTTCCTGGCCCTGATCATTGCCGTGAAACTTCTCCAGGTGACACTTGCTCAGGGCAGCCAGGCAGGGTGTAGTAGCAAGTTAGTGGGAACCAGAAACTTTGGGGGGTTGGGGAATGCCTCTGGCTTTGGAGTGAAGACCCTTAGACACTCCCCCGCCCCCACCTCCACTATGAGTCTGCTTATCTCTGTTTCTCTTAAGTGGCACAGATAATCGGTGTCCCCAGAAGGCAGGGGCAAGGCATGCTCTCATTCACACTTCTTTGAGCAAAGGAATTGGTGAGCGCCTGCAAGGGTCACGGGCAGTTTGCCACCAGACCTGCAGTGGAGCTTTGCACTAGAGGGCACTCCATCAGGAAGAGGATTTGTTTTGTTTCTTCACAGCAGTATCTTCTACTCCTAGAATGATTATCAACCTATAAATGCGCTTGCTCCAGAGAGGGGCTACTGTGAAGATTGCTTGGGTCCACAAGATGGCTTTTTGATAGTAAGAGTGCTGCAGTAGCAGCAGCAGCAGCAGCAACAGCAGCAGCAGCAGCAGCAGCAGCAGAGCATCCTGGAGTTCCAAAGTCAGCGAGGCAAGAAGCAGCCAACATGCAAGAGGACTGCCTGCATCCCAGACATTAGCTGTGAAAACAGCCCTGAACAAAAATGTGGCCACCGTGGTAACAGCAGCAGCAACTGCCTGGGAACACCAGGCAGAGGAGTGAGACGGTGGGCACTCAAATCTGTTTCCTCCATCTCAGCCACACAGCCCAAGTGAGGCTGTGTGAGAACTTCTCAGCACATTGTAAATACCATCTGTCACGCTGCCTGCCCAGACGCGGCCTTCCTCCCTGGAAGGGAAGCATTCTTTATTATTTATGCAGAACACACCCTACTTAAGTGCTGTGCCACTGGAGAGGGAAAGAAAAGCCTAGAAGAGTCAGTGACTCCAGGGACTTGCCCCTTGAATAGCAGCTGGCTGGGGGGCTTGGCCATCGTCTCTTTGGGTTGGGAGGTGAAATCCCACCCTTCTTGAGCATAGCAGTCCAGCAAGAGCTCAGCCCTGGGAATTAGCCTGCATCTTGTCCTAGTTCCGCCTCCAGCTAGCTGTGTGACCTTGGGCAAAGCACCTCAATCCTGTGGATCTGCATTTTCTCCTCTGTAAATGCAGACATCACATGAGAGAACTTGTGACATCTCTTCCAGTTCTAAGATTCAACCAGTATCACTCTTACCCTTCTCCTTCTGTTGCTGACCTGGAAGCACTTCCACCCAGGCCAGACAGGAGAAACAGATCAGGCTGTGTTCCTTAGTGACCGGAGCCAGCAGACTCAGGGTCCAAGCTGTCACTATTTAGCTATGTAACCTTGGGGGAGGTGGTTTCCTAAGCTCAGTTTTAATTTTGTCTTTTGTGAAACAAGTAGGTGGGACTGGGAGACTTCAGTAGAGTTCAACTCTAACATCTGCAGTCTTTGATTTTCCCTTATAAAACACTACTGATAAACATCTTTTGCAGACTGAGGCTCCAGACGCAGAAATTGAAGCAATAGAGTCCCTCTGCCCTCAATAAGTTTTAAGACAGGTGGAGCATACATCCTAAAAAAAAAAGTAAAGAATCCTGTAGGTGCAATGTGATAGGTACTCAGCAGAGACGTATGCAAAGAAGGTGGTGGCAGAAAAAGGGCAAGTAGATTATTCTGGAGCTGAATCTTAAAAGAGCAAGGAGGGGTTCACCAGGTGGATGAGGCTTGATCTGTTGGAGACAGAAGGAACTGCTCGTACTAAAGCAGGAAGGTGTGAATCTGCATAGAAACTGTCTGCTGGTTGTTAGGGTGATGGTGACATTATAGGAGACTTTACATTGACTGCTTCCTTCCCTCCCCTCTGGAACAACCCAGAACTCCCAGGATGGGGGTGAAGGAGTTTATGTGTTGGGTCAGCTTGGCTTCCCTGTCCATGTAGTTCATTAGCATGGAGATGGGAGACTAACAACAGACTCCCTTCCTCTCTCCTGCCTTTACTTCTCTGAATTAGAACCAGTAAAGCAGGCTGGAAATAGAGGGCTGACTCAAATGGCCCCAAGGTGACCCATAATTCTCTAGCCTGTACACTATCAGGCTGGGTCAGAGGAAGAATGTGGTTTGTGCAAAACCGGGCCCAGAGGCTGGCTGGCTGGTGTGGGTAGTCTGGGTTTGCAGGGCATCCTTCCTGTGTGTGGGTGGACATGTGACCTGCCCTACAGCTGTGGAGGCCTGTTGTGGCTCCTTGGGGAGCTGTCTAAGTCCTCTGCAGAGAGATGGAGTTAACCTGTCCCTTTTCCGTGAAGGACGTCCTGCAACGGAAATGCTCCCTGCCACCCTCCCCCGTCTCTTGATCTGGTTGCTGCTCTTCTGGTCTGCAGCTCACACTCCAGCTCTGCATACTCCAAAACACACCACAAAACAGCAGAAAGGAGGGACATATGCATCCGACACATCCATTAGCTGTGAGCAGCCTCCTAGGCTGCAAGCCATGGGGTTAACCAGGCTCAGGGAAAGCCTGTGAAGCACTGGTAAGCATTCTGCTGATTTGGCTTGCTGCAACAATTTATATTTGAGAAAAAGGGGCGGCCAGTCAGGGAAATACCAGAAACGCTGAAGGAAAGGGCACACTTGCCAGATGGTTCCTGTGGCACAATTATATTACAGAGGGACTGTCTGCAGGGGGAGGTCCTTTCATCGGAGAGCAAAGGCGCTGGCTGATGGCTCATTCATTATCCTAGGGCCTGTCTGGAAAAGAACGGTGGCTTGAAGCACACCCACGCTCGTCCTTTCTTCCCAGAGCCTTGAATCTATGATTGCCTGAGGTTGAAGTGCCATTCGGGACTGGGGCTCTCCAAGCGCCCCTAGCTCTGCTTCTTAGACACCTGCCACCTGTATCTTCTTTCCCAGCCGAAGCCAGTTAGTCCATTCTCCCCATCGCCAGCTGTCACTCTCTCTCTCCTTCATGTAACTGACCGCATTTAGTTAATTACACAGCATGGCCTCCTATAATGTAAGCTCAGTTGTGCTGTCAGGGCTAAACTATGAGACAACAGGGATGAGGCTGGGAGTGGGTTAGGGGGTTTGGAAATATGAGTAACTGAAAGGGCATTTGAAATTATTTGCTATGTTAATTAGCATGGACATTTTAAGAGCTCATTGCTTTTTGCCTGGTTACCCATACTCTGCCTTCCTCCATGAAATTACAGAGAACAGCGGGGGCTATGTCTGTCCTGGCTTCATTACTATTCCAGGTATTCTGGTGGTCATAGCCTGAGTCATAGAGATGCCTCTGAAAGCCTTGGTGATGGGGCAGAATGGGTGAGAGCAACTGGACTTAAAGGCAAAACAATCACAAAGCTCCAGTGACACTCTTTCACTAGTGGTCAGTGCCCTTCCCCCCCCATAAGGATAGCATTAGAGCAGCAGCAGCAGAGCAGCAGCAGACTGTATGTTGTGAGGGTGCCCACTTAATAGGGGACCTGTACGCTTCTGTTCCTTTGTTGAAACGTCCATGCTATATCACAGCCTCCACGAGAATGTGCCTTTGTAATGGCCTTACTCTCTCGCTTTCTCCCAGTACCATGCTGTCAGATTGGTATCAAGGGGTTTAGTGGGAAACATACATATTTATTCATGCATATTTGCCAAGATAGTTTTTGGTATTTTAAAAAAATTAACATCGGTAAATTTGTTGGCAACCACTTTAGCCACCTACAGTGTCTGTTCTCTATTTGCATCTGACAGCATAACCTTCAGCAAGTTAGTTCATGTAGGCTCAATGAGCCTCAGTTTCCTTGGATTTAAATGAGACAGATATGACACATCTTGCTCGGATGTAGGTAAAAATGATGGGACAGTGCGTGGCACAGAGTAGCTCTCCGCGTCAGTTCCCCTCCCTCTTCCTGTGAGATACTCAATGCATGGTGCTGAATAAATGAATAAATTATTTCAGAGATGACTACACTTTGGCATCTTTCTGCAATACATTCACATTCCAAAAAGTCCATATATTGCAGATTAAAAAAAAAAATTCAACTAAGTAACCAATTTGCAATTTACAGCAGGAACAGACACTGTAGGTGGCTAAAGTGGTTGCCAATGAAAGTACCGGTTTATTTTTTATTTTTTATTTATTTATTTTTTTTTGAGATTAGGTCTTGCTATTTTTGTCTGTGGAACCGCAGGCTCTCGTTGCCCGGGGTACCACAGACTCAAGCAACCCCCAGCCTCAGCCTCCCAGGTAGCTGGGATGACAGGCACGCACCACCACGCCCAGCTATTTTTTTGGAACTAGGTCTCGCTACGGGCCCCAGGCGGGACTCGAACCGCGATCCCTAGCCCCTGCCGCTTCATAGGCTGAAGCTTACAAGCCGGTTTATTTTTTAAAAGAAAATACCAAAAACTATCTTGGCAAACACTGCTAGAGAACTTTGTGGTTTACCTTTTTGGTCTCTCCACTTGATACAAGAGACAGTTGGCACCTAATAAATGCACATCACAGGTCTGGCCCTGTTGGAGGCCTTGGCATTGCCAAGTGGAGATCTGGAGCCACAGTGTCCTCTAGTGGGAATGAACAGCCATAACATTCTGCACTGCGGTTCAAGACAGGGGAAGCACAGGTTCTCCGGCTGCCCAGAGCACAGCCAAGGTTGTCCTCACCACTAGGGATTAATAAACTGACAAAAACCACACTTTCCAGGGCATGCTTTCCCAAATGTATTACTCAGAGACAGTCACTGCAGCCACTATTGTTTCTTAAAATTCCTTTAATATCAGTCAGCTAAAGGGGTCCGAGTCATGATTCTAGGCTAACAGCTCGCTTTTAAGAAAGAAATCAGGTATTTGCTGCCTCTCGTGGAAGTACACAGCACCACCTACTAAATATTTTTTATTTGAACCTGAGTCTGATCAAGCCTTTAGATCTAGCAGCAATTTACAAGAAACAAATTGGTAGTTAACAAACATGTAAGTTGACAGGGGAGTATATTGAATAACACCACAGGGATACATTTAGAAAAATCCACACTGTGGAGAACTCTATGGGACAGATGACCTGGTTTCTTTAGCAATAAATTGCAAAGGAAAGAGGGAAAAAGATGAACCTTTCTTTTTGGATCCTAATTTAAAGAAACTGGGGAAATTTTTTTGTTTAACTAATTGGAGAAATTTGAACACTTAAAAAATATAGTAAGATATTGCAGTTGTGCAGCTCCAGTGGCGCAATCGGTTAGCACGCAGTACTTATAAGATATTGCAGTTGTTTATTTTTTTAAGTGTCTATATTAAAGTCAAAACAAGCTAAGCACCAAAATGAAATGCACAACTATGAACAGGAGGGAAAGGGGGGGAAGGGAGGGGAGGGAGGGGGGAGCAAACCCTTGAGATTACAAAGTTGTGAAATTTATATATAAATAAAAAATATATTTAAAAAAATAAAGTGTCTATATTTTTGAGATACACAGAAATACTTTCAGATGAAACAATGTGCTCTCTAGGATCTGTTCAGAATAATTTCCGAGGGGGCGGGCAACAGATGAACTAAGGCTGACCATGCTGATAATTGCTGAAGCTGGTGATGGAGCCATGAGGGTTCCTTATACTTTTGCTCCACATGTGTTTGAATCTGGACATTTTCATAATGTAAGGAAAATAATCTCTATGAGAAAAAGTTCTATATCGATTCTCCCCCAGAGAGCTCCCAGACCTCTACTCGATGATTCTGCTGCTTGAATGAGGAGACAGGAGCCCACAACTAGACAAGGTCTGCAGGACAGTGTTGTAGCAGCTCTCACCTGGCACATCTGAGATGAAGATGAACTACTATGCTCAACAGCTGCACCATGTGAATGTGCACCTGTGCTTTCATTTGGTCACAGATAATAGGGTGAGAAGCCGCAAAAAAAAACCTTGTGAGCAAATCCATGAAGGGACCACTTTGACAAATGCTCTGACTTGAGCAAGCCAGGTGCTCCTATGCTCCCTGCCACATCCAGATTATCAGCATAACCATCTCTTCTTAGCATTACTTCTTGACCCACAACTTCTCCTTTCTTCCCCTCAAAAAAGGGCACTGGCCATGAGAGCATCAGCTAAGTGTATAATGGACTCAGCACCTCCTGCCTCCTTTCTAACCCTTATCCTCTCCTCCGCCACCAGCTTACATAAACACAGCTGTATCAGCAGTGCGCCAGCTGCCAACTCTCCTCGAAGATATTCGGCACTTTTCCTATTCTGGCTAAAAATAAGTCTTGTGTTCTCCTGGGCATCTGCAGGTGGTGTACTCACTCTGCCATGATGGAGTTTTCTTAGACGCTATAATTCAGACATGTGGAATTGCTTGCACCAAGACTGTAGCAGAAGATCTACTCCTTCCCTAGGGAAATGGTTACAAGCAAAATCAAAGTTGAAAGAAGCTCATGCCAGTCCCTAAGGCTTTACTAACTAGGGACTATTATCTGTCCTGCTGTTTGCAGGGCAAGGATGTGGATCCATGTCCCAGTGCCGTTACTTAGCTACCTCTACAACTGGTTACTCAAACTTCTTCAATCTCAGTTCTGTTACATTTATGATGAGGATGCTGGTAAAATCATACCTTTTGGTTATGAGAAATATGTGAAAAAGGGCTTTGGAAATAGCTCTATAGATTATACATGTGTCACTTCTTTTTTTATTACACTCTCCCAAAACTGCCTTGTGCCATCTACTCACCAAATATCTGAGTATTTGCTATGTGCCAGGTACTATCATAGGAGTTGAAATTAAATCAGTGTTCAAAAGGGACAAAAATTCTGCCCTAACAGAGCCTGTTTACAGTGTTGGGGAGACTATCAACCAACAAAATTAATTCTATAAAAATACAGCATCTAAGGTGGTGATAAGAGCTACAGGGAAAAATAACACAGAAATTCAGGATAGAAAATGCCTCTATAAGTGGAGATTAAAGTCTTAAATAGGGTGGAGAGGAAAATCTTATATTGAGGTAATAAATGAGAAGGAGGTAAGGGTTTAGGCATGTGAATATAAGGGAAATGAGCATTTCTAGCAGACCTTAGAGCAAGTGCAAAAGTCATGGGGTGGAAGTATACCTCACATATTCTAGGAATAGAAAGATACCAGAGTAGTTTAGAAAACTGAAAGTAGGAGAAAAATTCAGAGATAATCATTGAAGTCTGATCAAGTCACATAGGGTTTTATCAGTAATTTATAAAATGTTGGCTTTTAAGATGAAAAGTCACTGTAAAATTCTGATCCACAATAAGATTTTATTGGAATTACTGTTGTGATGAGAAAAGACTAAAGATAGGCAATGGTTATAAGCAGGGAGGCTATGAAGATATAAAATAGATCCAAGCTAAGTTTGTAGAGATGAAGGAAAAACACAATGTCTATATGAGCAACACATTGGCTAGGATTAACAGAAGATTAGTGAATGTTAAGACATATAATAGAAACTATGAAAAATTAAATACAGAGAAGGCTAAAATTAGACAGGAAAAGTGGGGAGTAAAATATTTTTTCTGAAAAAATGAAGGAATAATGGTCAAATTTTTTCTCAATTTGATGAAAATGATAAATGCACAGATACCAGTACCTCCATGAACTCCAAGAACAAGAACTATGAAGAAGATACTTCAAAATCAAATTGAATAAAACTGATGACAAAGGGAAAATCATAAAAGTGGCTTGAGGGAAAAGACATTTTACATACAAAAAACAAAGATAGCAGCAGATATTTCTCCAGAAATGATGCAAGTCAGAAAGTAGTAGAGGAAGATCTTTAAAATGTTGAAAGAAAAAACTGTGGCCTTAGAATTCTTTACCCAGGAAAAAGTATTTTTTAAATGAAGGTAGAATAAAGAGTTTTCAGAAATATGAAAGTTAAACTAATTCATCTCTAGCACTATGTGAAATGTTGAAAGAAGACCTCAGACAGAAGGAAAGGATATAAAATAGAAATCTGACTCTATACAAAAGAACAAAGAATATCAGAAAGAAAGTATTAAAGTATTTTTTTTTCTTATTAAAATGCCACAAAAGACAAGCAACTTGTCATTTTAAGTTAACTTATTTTCAACTGAGGTACTGTTTGACTACCTCCACAAGTACTCCCACCATGGTGCATCAACCCCCCAAGTCACCCCCGAGTCCTTCATCACAGGCTTCTTTGTTTTCTTCATAGGTTTCTTCTTCATAGGTTCTTTGTTTTCACCTCTTCCCAAGCTCCCTCTCTCTGAATCAGTGGTCAGCTTTCAAGGGTTAGTTTTTTTCTTTGTTTTTTTTTTTTTTTTTTTTTTTTTGAGACAAGTTCTCGCTATTTTTGCCTATGAAATCGCAGGCTCACGTTGCACGGGTACCACAGACTTAAGCAATCCCCAGCCTCAGCTTCCCAGGTATCTGGGATTACAGTTGCACACCACCACACCCAGCTATATTTTTTTGGAACTAGGTCTCGCTACGTGCCCCTGGTGGGACTTGTAACCATGATCCCTGGCCCCAGCCACGGCTTCCTAGGCTGCTGCTTACAAGAATGCATCATATCTGGCTTCAAGGGTTAGTTTCTAAGTTCATCCTTACCTGACTCTTAATTTACTCTATGTTCCACACATCAGTAACTCCATCCGGTATTAATCTAGAATTGTGGAACACTTCGTGAATTTGTGTATCATCCTTGCATAGGGGCCATGCTAATCCTTGTATCATTCTAATTTCAGTATATGGGCTGCTGAAACAAACACCAGAGAACAATTTCTTAAAGCAAAACTAACAATGATTTGTGGGGTTTATAACTAACGTGAGCATAAAACATAGGCCAGTACCCAAAGGCCAGGAGGAGAGAAATGGAAGTATATAGTTCTAAGGTTCTTATATAATGTGGAAAGTGGTATATAATCACTTGATGGTAGATGGCAACACACTAAATATATACTCTAAATTCTAAAGCAACATATTAACAGATCGGGAGAGCTGTCCCCTTCTCTCAGGTTCCTGAGGGAACTGGCCCAACCTTCCCCCCACCCAGGCACCAGAAGTCACTGGCGCTGGCACTGCAAGCTTAGTTTAGTAAACTAAACTACAGATCTACTTGCAATCTGGAAAACACTACTATCAGCATGCCAACCAACACCAGAGTCATGGTTTCTCAATATGTAGAACAAGTCAGAAAGCAAAACACAGTAAGGAGAAAAACTGTAGACATGGAAGCAAGCCCTACAGGAAATATTCCATCACCACCAAAGAAAAGACAATCTCCAGAAAACACCAAGGAAGACATTGAAGAAATGATGTGTATCTCAGACAAAGATCCCAACATCAACATGTTAAATGCACTACAACAGATAAGAGAAGAATCAGAAAAAAAGGACAACAGAATGATAGAAGCATTAAATGCCCTAAGGGAAGAAGTAGAAAAATATAAAAAAGAAAGCATCAATAAATATCACCTAATCAACGAACTGAAGAATGAAAATGAATCCCTAAAAATGAAATTGAAGGAGACCCAGGATTTAAGGGTTGTAATAGATTAGCTCAAAAATGCAGGGAAAAGCCATGGAAGCAGATGAGATGAAATAGAAGAATGAATCAGCACACTTGAAGATACAGAAATAGAGAGGACAAAGAAAGAAAAAGAGAGCCAAAAAACAAAGTAAGAAGACTGAAGAAAAGCTTAGATTCCTTAAAGAAAAGAAACATAAGAGTAATAGGAATCCCAGAAGGAGAGGAGAGGGTCATGGGAACTGAAAGGCTTTTCAATACAATAATAGAGGAGAACTTCCCAAATCTGAAGAAAGAAATGAAAACAGACATACAGGAAGCCAAAAGGACACCAAACTACTTTAATGAAAGAAAAGCCACAGCAAGACACATCATCGTAAAACTTCCAAGAACCCAAGATAAGGAAAACATAATGAGAATGGCTAGAGAAAAGAAACAGATAACCTACAGAGGAAAACCCATTAGGCTGACCTCAGATTTTTCTGAAGAGACACTCCAGGCAAGGAGAGAACGGA